>JAJPUD010006276.1:38501-134263 GCA_023553655.1 Myrmecobius fasciatus | reverse complement strand
AAAAAAAAAAAAAAAAGAGTTATGTGGAAATGAGATGATTCAAACCAGTTCTAATTGTTCAGTGATGAAGAAAGCCATCTACACCCAGAGAGAGGCCTGTGGGGTCTGATTGTAGACCACAACAGCATTCTCACTCTCTCTGTTGACATTTGCTTGCATTTTGTTTTCCTTCTCAGGTTTTTTTTTTTTTCTTGTAGATCTGATTTTTCTTGTACAGCAAGATAACTATAAATATGTATGCATATATTTGATTTGTACTTTAACATAATTAACATGTATTAGACTTCCTGCCATCTAAGGGAGGGGTGGGGGGGAAGGAGGGAAACATTTGTAACAGAAAGCTTTGTAAGGGTCAATGTTGAAAAATTACCCATACATATGTTTTGCAAACAAAAAGCTTTAATAAAGAAAAAAAAGAGTTGTGTTGAGAACTGTTATTTAAATCCCTCCTTTTTGTCATGTCAAAAAGTAGTCATAGTTTGTATTTCTCTCTCTGTCCAGGAGGAGATACCAAATAACAACTTATTTCTATTCACCCTCTTGGATTTTCCTGATAGCAAGGGTTCGTGAACTTCTTATAACACTGATGTATTAGTGGGATGGTCTGAAAACAGGAAGTAAGTCCTATTCTGGTCAAATTTAGTGGGTCTTAATACCAGGAGTATATATTGGGATTGGAGTGAAGACTGTGGTAGGACCAAGTTTCTAAAGAGTGAGAGGCTCTACCCTGCAGAAGGGAATGGCTGAGGATATTCCAGGAAAGGCCCTTAGATCTTGAGCAGGAAGGGATCTTAGAGATTTCTTTCATTTTTAAAAATAGATTTTTTTTTATTAATAATAAATGCTGAACAGGTTGTACATCAACAGGAACAAAGATATTGTAGGTGGAGACCTGAAATACTCAAACCATTCTGGAAAGTCATTTGGAATTATTCTAGGAGAGTGACTAAAACGTCCATAGTTTTTCATCCAGAGAGCTTAGTAATGGTCCTATAATCTAAGGAGGTTCAAAATAGAAAGAAGATTTCACAGAGGAGAGAATGCTAGGCATAGAGAAAACAAATTCAAATCCTGCCTTGACACTTACTAGCTGGGTAAGTCATTCAACTGTTTCCTCAACTGTAAAATGGGGATAATAACAGTGCCTGCTTTACAGGGCTGTTGCAAGAATCAAACAAGATAACTGCAAAGTGCTTGCCACAGGGCCTGGCACATAATAAGTATTAAAAAATGCTTATTTCCTCCCTCCCATTTGCACCAAAACATTTATAGCAGCACTTTTTGAAGTTGCAAAGAACTGAAAACAAAAGAGATCCCCATTACTTTGGTAAGAACTAAACAAATTATCTTATGTGAATGTAATAAAACTATCTTATCTTATTTTTTTTTAAACCTAGTGGTATTTTATTTTTCCAATTACGTGAAAAGATAGTTTTCAACAATCATTTTTGTAAGATTTAGACTTCCAAATTTTTCTCCCTCCCTCCCCTCTCCAAGACAGCAAGTCACCTGATATAGGTTATATGTATAAGAGTATTTTTAACATATATTCATATTAGTCATGTTGTAAAAATGTTTAAGAAAAATCAAAACAAAAGGGAAAAAACACAAGAAGGAAAAAAAAGTGAAAATAATACGATTTGATCCACATTTGGTCTCCCTATTCTCTCTCTAGACGCAGATGGCATTTTCCATTCGCAGCCTATTGGAATTGTCTTGGATCACCGCATTGCTGAGAAGAGCTAAGTCTATCATAATTGATCAGTGCACAATGTTACTGTTACTGTGTACAATGTTTTCCTGGTTCTGCTCATGTTAGTCAGTATCAGTTCATGTAAGTCTTATCAGACTTTTCTGAAATCAGCCCATTCATCATTACAACAATAGTATTCCAGAAAGTATTAGACTAAAACACTGGGAGAAACAATGGATATGAAGAACAGAGAGAAAACACAGAGGAAAACTTTCACAAACTGATGCAAAATGAAGCAAATAGAACCAATGTACACAATGTATGCAGAAAGAGCAACAATGACAGAGAAGAGAGCCAGACTACCTCTTTGTAAAACCCACAGATGTACCTTGTCCTTTCTCCCTACAGGAGAGGAACACTGCTATGTTCTGGTCAGATACTCCTTTCACAAAGAACCCCTGCTTGTGACAAATGAACAAAAAGTCTTAATCTCATAGTATGTGCACTACTGTGTCTTAGTTGGTGCCCCCCCCCCCCCGTCTTTGCCATTAGGGAGGAGGTCGGGTTTCAATCAGTCTCCTCTAGGATAGTCACGGGTTATTCCATTAGTCAGTTTGACTTTGTTTTAAGGATTATGGTCTTTGATTATATCCTAACCCCCTCAATTGATAGCTGAGGAAGCTGCAGTCTCAATGGAAGTCACACAAACCCAGAAAGGGAAGGGGGAGAGGGAGCATTAAAGAATTTAAGTCTAGGAGATATCATTAATTAGAGCCGGGGAGTTGGAATGGACAGCTAATCAAGAAGATGCAGAGTCTGGTACTGAACAAGTAAGTCATGAGCAAGGTCAGAGAGAACATTCTGTCATCCAGTTCAAATGACAACTCCTCTGGGAAACTTTCACTGGCCCCTCCACAGCCCAGGCCTTCTTCAAGTGGCGCCTGTGAGCCTGTGTTTGTTTGTATCAGGAGATACTGTGATGATCTGTTCCAATATAATTGGTTTCCTTCATAATTTGATGTATTTTATTTTATGTATTTAAAAATAGGATTGTAAGCAAGCCATTGCCCAAGGGATCCAAGTCTCAGGAGATGGTGAACAAGTCTGCCCTGGGCATTTCTTCCACCCTCAGCATGACAACAAGTACCCCTGCTATGTGGAAGGGTCTCATTTTATTTTAATGAGGGGGACCAAAAATTATTAATTTAATTTTTATATTTATTATTTTGTATTTATTTATTTAATTATTTAAATTAATACTTATGATATTAATTAAATAATTAATTAATTTAAGGCTGTCCTGAAAATACTTCATTTCAAAAAGATGGGCAAAAATGTCTCCCAGTGCCATAGACACCGTGCTAGCCACAAACCTAGTGACCAAGAGAGAGAAAATACCTATGAATGACAGTAATTCTTCCTGCTTCATCTTTCTGTATCTTAACTGGCTCCATATAAAAGAACATTTTTTATAATTCTTATTGCACCAGCACAGTACTCTGACAGGAACGGCAGATTTCTTTTAGGTAACTGGCCCAACTGATAATTGGCTACATTTTAAAATGGCTTGCTAGAGAGGTGATAAGTAAGCAGAACCATTCAAGTTATCTTCCTCTAATTTACCTCAACTCAACAGAGGAACTAATGGTGACAGATGGAATAAAACACAATCAAAAGTTTGAAGTGAAGGCCAATGATGGAAGATGCTCCAAGTCCTACTGCCTAGGGGAAAACTCCCCACTAGTGAATTTAGACAGGAGAATATTATCATTTGACTTAAGAAAAGTTGACAAGGAGCCACTACCTACTCCCTTCACTCTCGACAGAACTGGGAAGAATGAGATTCCAGGCTCTGGCCTCTTTCCCAAATGGGTTAAAGGTAATGGTCATCCACACCTAACACCATATACCAAGATAAGGTCAAAATGGATTCATGATCTAGGTATAAAGAATGATATTATAAACAAATTAGAACAATGTAGGATGGTTTACCTCTCAGACCTGTGGAGGGGGAAGGAATTTGTGACCAAAGAAGAACTAGAGGTCATCATTAATCACAAAATAGATAAGTTTGACTATATCAAGTTAAAAAGTTTTTGTACAAATAAAATGAAAGCAGACAAGATTAGAAGGGTAGCAATAAACTGGGAAAATATTTTTACATTCAAAAGTTCTGATAAAGACCTCATTTCTAAAATATATAGAGAATTGACTCATATATATAAGAATTCAAGCCATTTTCCAACTGATAAATGGTCAAAGGATATGAACAATTTTCAGATGAAGAAATTGAAACTATTTCTAGTCACATGAAAAGGTGCTCCAAATCACTATTGATCAGATAAATACAAATTGAGACAACTCTGAGGTACCACTACACACCTGTCAGATTGGCTAAAATGACAGGAAAAGATAATGATGAATGTTGGAGGGTATGTGGGAAAACTGGGACACTGATGCATTGTTGGTGGAACTGTGAACAGATCCAACCATTCTGGAGAGCAATTTGGAGCTATGCTCAAAAAGTTATCAAACTATGCATACCCTTTGACCCAGCAGTGTTTCTATTGGGCCTATATTCCAAAGAGATTTTAAAGGAGGGAAAGGGACCCACATGTGCAAAAATGTTTGTGGCAGCCCTTTTTGTAGTGGCAAGAAACTGGAAATTGAAAAGATGCCCATCAATTGGAGAGTGGCTGAATAAATTATGGTATATGAATGTTATGGAATATTATTGTTCTATAAGAAACGACCAGCAGGATGATTTCAGAGAAGCCTGGAGAGACTTGCATGAACTGATGCCGAGTGAAATCAGCAGAACCAGGAGATCATTATACACAACAAGACTATACGATGATCAATTCTGATGGACATGCATGCTTCTCTTCAACAATGAGGTGATTCAAACCAGTTCATCCTTCAGCGATGAAGACAGTCATATACATCCAGAGAGAGGCCTGAGGGAAATGAGTGTGAACCACAACACAGCATTTTAACACTTTCTGTGAATATTTCCATGCATTTTGTTTTCCTTCTTAGGTTGTTTTTTTTCTCTTTCTAGATCTGATGTTTCTTGTGCAGTAAGACAACGGTATAGATATGTATACATATATTGGATTTATTATATAATTTATCATATTTAGCATGTATTAGATTACCTGTCATTTAGGGATGAGGGATGGGGAAAAGGAGGGGAAAAGCTTGGAACAAAAAAAAAAGTTTTGCAAAGGTCAATGTAGAAAAATCACTCATATGTTTTGTAAATAAAAAGCTTTTAATAAAAAAAATAATTAAAAATAAAATAAAGGTAATGGTCATGGGTGGAGGTACTGCTCCAATGGAGCAAGCCATCATCAGGTCCCTCATCCCTAGAATCCTGTCTGAGCTTTGTGTACACTGAGTGCTCTGCTCATGTTAGGACAGAAGAAGGGAGGGGTGCATGGCCCTGGGAACCCCAACATGGGGCACTAACTAACCAAGGCACACAAGCCCGTCGCCTTGGGGCCTCTACCCCTGTTCCTTAACATATGGAGATTGAACAAGCTAAAACAAGCACTGTGGGTACGTGGAAGGAGGGGATGTGAAATCACTGGTACTCCACGCCCTGTGCTAGCAGACTCCCACCCCCTTTTCCCAGTGTATCTCTAAGCATCCACACAAGACGACTGAACCGAAGCTGGCTCCATCTGAGGGTTGTTTGGGTCAATCTCGTTCTGGTGCTCAGAGAAGCCAGTGCACCCCGTCTCCCTGCTCCCATCTGAAGTGCTCCTTGTCTCATGCCCATCAACAAACCAGGGCAAGGCCATAACTCAGCCAACTCTCCTGGTTTTCAGGTTCACATCACTAGTCCACACCCCAGCTTCTAAAACTGTGGCTCATAACCCCATGGGGGGAGGGGGGATCTCGTGTCCAAATGGGGAGGAGTGGAATTATGGTTTGTTATCAGTAAATGTGGCTCATAACCCCATAGGGGCTCTTGTAACTGAATGGGGGAAGGGGAATTATGGTTTATTACCAGACTTGAATGTTTGAATGTTTGATTTGTATATCTATTTTATATATCTGAGGTCATAAAAAAAATTTCTTGGGGACAAAGAGGTTGTGGGAGAAAACAGTTTTAGGAGCCTGGTGTATGTCACCTGGCCCTTAAAAACTTTGCATCATTCTCCTTTCCTTCTCCAAGTGTTCCCTGGACTCGGGTATCTCAGGGCACAAAAGCCGTGCCTGAGACGCCTGGGCCCTCACTTCCTCACCCCTTCTCCCAGGAGCCTCATCTGCGCTCTCCTCCGATCTGGCACTTTCGGGGCGCCTCTCTGATCCCAGTCCCCCCCACGCCAAGCCCAGTCACCGCTGCCCCATCTGCCCTTCCTGCCTTCACACTTCACAACTGCTTGCTGCCCCTGGATGCCTTGTCCCTGGTCCGCAGGGCCTGCGTCTTCCCAGTCACAGGTCCTGCTCCTATTCCAGTGCCCAATGTCACAGAAACGACGGATCCACCACAAACCCGGGCCGTGACCAACCTGGTGGGATCGACTTCAAAGCTGACGTGCTGCCATTCAGAGGATGTGATCACAAAGCGAAGTAAAGGCTCCAGAAGCTTCTGCAGGTATGTAGCACCGTAGACCTACAGCAGGACAAGCAGAGGCTGTGACTGGGCTGATCCAGGGGCCGCTGACCCCTCCTCCCTGAGCACAGCTGATCTCGGGCAAAGGGAAACGAGAGAGACGCTACCTACCTTAAAACAGAAGGTCATGATTTTACTGGCCAGGCTGTTTCCTCTAAAAAGCGTCTGCATGGAGTCTGCCAGCTCGACTTCCTTAGAAAACATGTTCCAAAGGAGCTGGTACAGTAAGTGCCGGGAATCAAAGAGAGTAACAAGGACTCGAGCAAGTTCATCCTGAAAAGGAGTTCAGAAAAAATAAAAAAAAAAAAAAAAAAAGAGAGAATAACTAATTCGGCTTCCCTAAAAAGGAGAATCGGGGGCTATTTCTGCCTTTCTTTATCCCCTCAGCAAAGTGCCTGGAACAAAGTAGGTGGTTAATCAATGTGTACTTACTTGATTGTTAATTATGGGCAGAGAGGGCAGCTGAAAGCAACAGATTGGTTCAGAAGTAGACCACACCTGTAGTTCCGGAGCAATGGGGAGGCAGGTGTGATGGGGGCCCACCTGTAATCTCTGCTCCTGAGAAGAGGCTGCGGCTGCCCCATCACTTGAATGAGAGAGAGCTCTGAGCTAGTCGGGCTAAAGCCAAATGGGTATGTGCACTATCCAGCAAATATGGGCAATGAAGGCGGGAAGGGAGGGAGGGAGGCAAGAAAGAAGGAAGCTAAGATCTATCGTGGAAGACAAGCAAAAGCATAGGAGACATAAAACAATACTGATTTCTGAGGAAATCAGAAAGAGAACATGGATTGAGAAATTGGTAGATCAAGGTAGATAAGAAAAGCATTGTTTCAGAATATAAACTGATCAAGGGTAGGAAATGAATTCTAATCAGACATGAGGTAGCACCAATTACAAAAAATTTTTAAAAGATAAATTTTTATTCCATAAAATTCAAACTTTATCAAACAACATTGAAACAAAGGATAAGTGGGCAGCTAGGTGGCGCAGGGGATAGAGCGCCAGCCCTGAAGTCAGGAGGACCTGAGTTCAAATCTGGGCTCAGATACTTCCTAGCTGTGTGACCCTGGGAAAGTCACTTAACCCCAATTGCCTCAGGGGGAAAAAACAAAACAAAACAAAAACATAGGATAAGTGATTGATTGGAGAAAAATATCAAATATAACTGGAAAGGGTTTGGCAGGCAAGATACACACATATAAGACCAAAAGCCATTATCCAATAGAAAACTGTTCAAAGAACATGAACAATCAGCTCTTAAAAAAATACAAATTATTAACAATCAAAGAATGCTTGAAATCCCCAATAAAAGAAATGAAAATTGAAACAACTGAGATTTTATCTCAAGATTTAGCAAACTGGTAAATGTGTTAAAAATGTAAAAAGTCAATGTAGGGAGGGATTGTGAAAAGGTAGACAAACCAATGATTGATTGAGAGAGTTGTGCATTGGTTCGATCTTTTTGGAAAGCAATTTGGAAACATGCTAAGAAAGTTACCTGGTCCATCCCTTTAAATCCAGAGATTCCACTGTTAGGCAAAGAAATACATGATTATACGAAAGGCCCCTCAGACACCAAAATTATTCCTAACAGCATTTAAAAAGAAAAAGAAAAAAAATGCAAAGAGCTGGAAACAAGTAGACATTCTATGAGGGCAAAGAGCTAAAAAAAAAAAAAAAAAAAAAACGGGGGCAGCCCAGCTGTCCTGTAAGATGATTGTGCTAGAAGAAGCATGATCACTACTGAGAAGCACAAGATCTTATGAAATGTTGTCAAGTGAAGGAAGCAAAGGCAGGAAAACAATGCTGGCAATGACTACAAACTACAAAGCAAGTGAAAATGAATATTGTGCAAAGGTAAAGAACAAGTGTGGACCTAGAGAAGAGGTGAGGGAAGAAACAAGGAGGCTTCTTTGTAGTGGTGGGGATCTATGGGTGTGGAACACTGCATGGAGCAGATTTTTTTTTGATGTGTTCATTTTATTTTATTACTGATTTTTTCCTCTCCTATGCCTCCTTTTAAAAAAAATTCTTATTATAAGAGATGGTTTTCTAGGATGAGGAGGGAAATATGAGATGAAATCTAAGGGTTACAAAAAACCAAAATAGATTTTTTATCAATAAAAATCTATTTTAAAATAACAAAATCCTTCATCCATCTGGTGGTGATAGGTATGGGAGTGGGAGATCACAAGCAGTGATACCCCCAAAACAGAGAGTAAACAATTTCCCCAAATCATCCTTTGGGGCTCATGAGGGTCAAACACAGTGTGACAGGAGTCTCAAGTGATCTTTCCCCAATCCCCTCAGTCTACCAATGAGGAAACCCAACGCCAAGAAAGCAAAGGGACTAGGCAAAGGCGGAATCTGAACCCAGGTCTTCTCCCTGCATGTGCAGGGCTTTCTCTCAGGCCATCCTGCCTCCCTGGGCATACTGAATGGAGAGAAGCTGGAGGAGTTCTGGCACAAACTCGTCTCTCCTCCATGGCAGCGAAGCCGCACTCCCATGGTATTCCCTCACTACCCAATGGAGGTAGAGCAGCCACTCCAGACACAAGGAAGGCCAGAGGCCCAACAAACTCAACCTGAGCACTGAGGGACTGAGTCTCAAAGTGTCCAAAAGAGAACATGGCATCAAAAACTTGTAACAGATCAGGCCACTCCTTTCAACAACGAGGTGATTCGAGCCAGTTCCAATGGTCTGGTAATGGAGAGAACCATCTGCCCCTAGAGGAGGACTGTGGGGACTGAGTGTGGATCACAACATAGTGTTTTCACTTTTTTTGTTGCTGTTTGCTTGCATTTGTTCTTTCTCATTTTTTGCCTTTTTGATCTGATTTTTCTTGTGCAACGTGATAATTGTGGAAATACATAAAGAAGAACTGCATATGTTTAACATGGGAAGAAAGCAGGGAGAAAAAAAGTTTTGCAAGGGTAAATGTTGAAAATTATCTTTGTATATACATAAAAAGATAAATAAATTAATGCATGAATGGACAGATGGATAAAGAGATAAATAAATAAAAAAGAATCAAGCCACGATGGGTCTACAGAAGACAAGCACCTTGCCATCTGCCACATGTACAAAACCTGAGGAGAATCAGCTGGAAACGCCAAGTGCTCCTCAAAGGCAGGAAAAGAGGACAAGACAAACCCTCTTCTACAGAAATCAAAGGCAACGTGGCTTTGTTAGCAACAAAAATGCCTTCATTTGGTTGCACTGAAGGAAGAAAGAGATGAAGCCATGGTGATAACCTGGAGGTGAAGTGGGCAGTGAAGGCTTGAAGCAGCCTGGGAAACCCAGCTTGGAAAGCCCGGCCTGGGCTTCTCCTTGCCCTTTCCCTTCCCAAGGCTCCTGCTCCCACAGTTTCCCTTAGCACATCACCTTCCACATTAGACTGTAAACTCCTTGAAAGCAGGGACTATTTTGTTTTTATTAGTGTCTCTAGTATTTAGTGCAGTGGCTAGAACACAGTAGGTGCTTCCTACATGTTTACTAAACAATATATCCAATGCCTATGACACAAACAAAAAACCTCCAGGGCAGAGCTGAAGGCTGTCACCATACTAGTAAATCTTGGCCCTAGAGAGGAGAGGAGGCAGAATTCCCTGTTTTGGGTAGAGAGAGAAGAGCTCATGGGTGTGTATTGTCACATATGTGGTGTGATTATGTGGTGTGATTCTGCCTAACTTGCTTTCTTTGTTAGAAAGAGGAATGGTGTTCATGCCCATATAGATATAAAAATGAAAGAAATTCATTTAAAAATCTTAAGCACTTGACAGAGGAAAAACACTGCTATTGAGCAAGCTGTGTCCCATGCATATGCCAAAATTATATAAGATTGTTTAAAAGACAAAGAAGTGAGCATAAATCTAAAAAGGCTGTGCTGCCCTGGGAGTATGATAGGACAAGGAAAGGGACCTGGGCAGTGAAGGGGGCCTACTGCTCCACTGGCAAACAGACACCATCAAGAGACTGAGCGGGAGCCTTCCAGCATGCAGGGAAGAAAGAGAGCACAAAGCAGCACTGGGCAACC
The DNA here is from genome assembly GCA_023553655.1 of Myrmecobius fasciatus. Lineage (NCBI taxonomy): Eukaryota > Metazoa > Chordata > Mammalia > Dasyuromorphia > Myrmecobiidae > Myrmecobius > Myrmecobius fasciatus. The sequence continues at coordinate 123,909 of JAJPUD010006276.1, read as the reverse complement.
CAGGGCAGGCCATCAGTCAGCAGGGCACCATGTACTTGGGCTCGCTCAAAGCCTCCAAGTAAAAGTGACTTATGAAGATGAGAGGTAGTAAGGGGCAGTGGAAGAGGAGGGCCCCGGAACCCAGCTAGTCTCACTTTGCTCTGGTTTTGGGGAGAGACCCAATTTAAAAAGTCAGATTCTGAGGAAGAGGGAGAAGCAGGAAAAGAACAAGTTGATCTGAGCAAGATCTGAGGTCTTGCAGTACTTTGCCATGTATGCTGTTACCAAAAACATTCTGACTAGCTGATCAGGCCCTAACATACTAATTCTATCCTACTATATGGAATCAGGTATAATTCATCAAACAATTCACTTGTGAACAGAAGGCATTTTATAGGGTTAAGATTCTGAAATTCTCTTCCACTATCATCTCCCTCCCCTCTTCCAAAAAACCTCACAAATCTGAATAGAAAGGAAACTTTAGGCAGGCATCCAATAAGATTGAGCAACAATTTACAGTACAACAAAACTTGTATATTTTATAGCATCATACCTTAGAAACATCTCCTAAATTTTCCCTAACTCAGTTAAAAGAAATTTCTTCTTTAAAATAAAGGCAACAGCCTAATTATCATTAACAATGAAATTGCAACACAACAATGAAAAAGAATTTCTTACAGCAAAGAAAACCTAGGTTTCTTATGACATAAGATTCAGTATCTTTTTTTTTATTATATAGGAGTTGTATTGACTTCAGATATATAATGAAAGAAGTCCTTTTAAGTAGTTAAATTAGGTTTCAAAACAGCCAATCATAATCTCAGGGCTCAAAAGGATTGCAATTCTTTATGCCTTTCTCCAACTAAGTAAAATAGAATCATCTGCCCTAGGCAAGAAGTGTTCTCTTTCCTAAAGATTGCCAGGAAGAAAGGCATGATGGGATTGGAACTTGAGCAGGCCAAGTATAAAAATATGACACTTTCATCTTAGAAACAACTTAGTGATTGCACTAACATTATGTGAATTCAGTGACAGAGCTGCCAGATGCAACTTGAAATCCTGTTCTGACACCTGCATTCTGCCAGCATGGAAGTGGTGACCTCTTGGGTAAGCTCTGGTCGGCTCTGCCTGTGGGACAGATTTCTATGGGACTGGCAATGAAACAAAAGCTGCCTGCCTCAGGATACTGAGGAAAGTGCATAATACAACAGGCTGCAAAGTGATGTATTTTCTGGTCACAATAACTTGAAAACCTTCTGCTATTTCACAGAGGAGGGGAAATCTGTGGTAGCAAAGGGAATACCTCCCCCACTGCAATCACTGAAGTATGCTTCTGAACATGATCTCAAAGAAGCTTTCTTGGAAATTAAAGTGGAAGTAGCAAATCCTTAATTATATATTCTTTGGTTAAAAAAAAGTTTTTTAAGAAAAATCTTTATGACCCTAAATATAAACCAGCTGATTAGGCAGAAAAGGGAGCTGAAAAACAAAAATGGAAACAATACTGTGCTGGGAGACAAAGACTTGGTGTTGGGTCTCAGCTCTGCCATTGTCTACCTATAAAAGCTAGATGATTTGATTAACTTCTGATCTCAATTTCCCAAGAGGATCAGGCTAGATAATCTCAGGACTCCCTCCCAATTTGGAAATTCTTGTAAATCTACCAGTGAACTTACCCACTGAGAACAAGGCACCACGTTGGCCAGAGCCATGGCTATGGGGAGTTCTCCTTGATCACCCATCATTGTGACCAACTCAACGAGTCTCTCGAATCGATCGGCTAACACAGTTTCTGCAAGCGTGTCAAACTCTGTGCCTTGTTGAAGAATTTTTGTGAGGACTTCCATGAATGTGGCTCTTGTCTGAAGATCTTTGTGATAACCCAATCCTAGCACAGTAAAAGCAGCACAAACTTAACTAAAGCAGGTTCAGTAGCATCCCCTCTCCTCCTCTTGATTACCCTTCTTTGCTTCTAGCTGCCTTACCTATGGAGTGCATAAGGCCGCTGTCTACATTAGCATTGAGCAAGTTGGACATTGCCAGCACGGTGCAGTGCCTCAGGGACGCCAGCCTTCGCGACATGCCGCGCTTCCTGCCCCCGATCTGGGCATTTTCTTCCTCGACCTCACTGCAGTCGTTAAGAAGGTTCATAAAGAGGGTGAAATATCTGAAAAAGAGTGGACCAGCCCTTAGACAAGAAAATCCAATTGAATGTTACAATGGATGGACACCATCAGCTGCATGTCACCCCAAATGAAGCACAGTGCCTAACGGTGAGGAGAGTGGCTCCTTGCCTTTGTCTGAGACACAGCTTCCTGCACCTGCCAGTGACTTCCCCTCCTATCTGCTCTGGAAATCACAGGTCTGTGCCCATTTAGATCTCCTGGGAGAATGTAATCTCCCTGAGAGCAAGGATTAGATTTTTTTTCTTTTCCTTTGCATCGCCGGACTTAGAATGCTAAAAACACTCAGCACAAACGAAGCCCTCAATTGTCTGTTAATTGGCTGATTGATTACTCATCTAAAATTGTCATAATGAGTAGAATTTTGTTCTGAGGGAATGAACAAACTGAATGTATTTTATCTTTTAATTAAAATAGTGCATTTTAGAAGTAAAATGGTTACATGTGGAGCCATTCACCCATCTAATAAGCTACTATTCATTTTAGTGCATCAAGCATTTTTCTAAAACAGGTCAAAAATGGATGTATTTGTTGAATCTCTTTATTTTTTTCAGTTCTGCACCCAAAACATCCTTATATGCAGATATCGTGACTGCCTCATACTCAAGAACACAATAGCCCTCATCAACAAAACTCTCAATTATTCATGAGATCACTCTAATTATTCATGGAGGAAAAACAAAATGGATAAAAACATGTCTACTGCCATTCTGGGGCATGGAGCTGGGCCAGTAGTCAAGCAAGTTATGATTCTGGGACATGTATATAAGAAAGATAATGAAAAAGACAGTAAGCCAAGCCCAGAATGGAATAGCAAAGAGAGTAATATGCTAGACTGTGGTTGGGAAATTGTATAATATTTTCAAACTCTCTCACTCAAACATATAAAAGCACATTGTAGACAAAAATGTTCTCCCAATGATCTCATGAAATGTTGAATCTCAATACCACAAACTCCCCCCAAAATGAAGCTTTGGGCATCTAAGAGCCCCATAGTGAGCATATCACACAAACTCTAAATAATACCCAATAATTATCAGTTTTTGAAGCAGGAAAAGTGGAAAGTATTTGAATGACCATAAAGACTAGAGTTTGAATCTGCTCAGGTCCACAAAACACTCTCAGTAGCTACAGATCCGTGGGCTAATCAATTAAATTCTTTGACTCTCTCAGTAAACTTTCTGAGATTCTCTACTAGCTCTACCCAGGCTTCAAGCTACACCTGAATTTCCCCCAATGAAATAAGAGATTACTGATTTACTGACTTGTGAAGTCAGTAAGAAACCACATAAGGGCTATGACTGAAAACACACAACTGAGAAAGGAGGTGAGAGTTAGGAGTACAACAAAAAGGTGGGATAACAAGCAAAAAAACCAGTTCCCACAAAAGAGAAAAGAACTAAAGATAGGTCTCAATTCCATACGGGGCCCTCCACAAAGGACCTCTGGAGAACAGACAAAGGCTGCAAGGGACAATGAGACAGAAGTCAACTGTGACTAACTATGGATAATCAAGAATTCACTGATTCAAGGAAGCAATTGGATGCTTCCTAATTCTACAGCAAAATCTTACTCATATTCACAGAAAGTTTCAAAAGACAGCAACATGTTATTAATTACAAAACAGCCAAACTATTTCATGCAATGTCTTTGAATTCAGCTGGCTGCCATCTTGTCATGCTCACTTTGTTGCTCTGGGTCTAGGGGAGAGAATGATTCTTTCTAGTTCTAGGCTTTAGGTTTAAAAAGATTAAAATTGGGCAACTAGGTGGCGCAGTGGATAGAGCACCAGCCCTGAAATCAGGAAGACCTGAGTTCAAATCTTGTCTCAGACACTTAACACTTCCTAGCTGTATGATCCTGGGCAAGTCACTTAATCCCAATTGCCTCAGCTAAATTAAAAATAAAATAATAATAAAAAAAAAAGATTAAAATTTACTTAAGGAACAACTGGGATTTGGCTTCCATCAATTCCACCCCATCACCTTCCTCAGGCTGCAAAGGGAGCCCAGCAAGCAATGACACCACTGCTTCCATGCTTGCCTGGTCCAAATCTCTGGGGAGAAAGAGGTAGAGAAAGTAAAAGTCTTTAGGTAGATATATGTCCAAAAATCAAATGCCTTCAGACTAGAAGCAATTCTAAATATCTATTCCACTAAACAAATTACTAATTAATGTATTAGTATAGAGTGACCATGAATTTAGTTTGTAATGCCCAAAACAGGGAAGAGAAAAAGATATATTTTAAATAGAACATTTTTAGAAAGTGAATCACTTTGAGTGACCACTTCCTTAAATCAAATTAAATAGCACTGGGGCTCAACAAAGTTTTGAAATCTATGGGATATACATGAATAAAAAAAAAACCCAAAATATCACAACAAAGTCCCTTGAATTTTTGAAGGTAATTTTTTCAGATTATCATGTAGGCTAGGTACCTGGTTTCTATAATTATATTTCAGATGAGAGAAGAAAAAGGGTTTTAAATAAAACAAAACAAAGTAAATAATTTCTTCTATAGGATATGATAGCAAGACAAGGATGATGACTTCTCTGTCCACCATTTTATAATACAAACACTAAATTTAAAATGACATTTTCTGGTGATATGATCAACTACAAAATAAGTATATTTTAAAATTCTTGCAGAAATCAAACTTTCATTTCCTAAGCTGAGAGACACGTATCCAGCTTTTCCAACATGTAAATTAAAATCCTCTTAAGTCACTGAAGCAGTAAACAAATCTTGGGAAACAAAGGGAAGGAGATACTGACCTCTAAAAAGCCCAAACATAAAAGCATAATATTCCAAGCCAACCTTATAATGAATACCGTGTTTACAGAACTGGAATGTATGACACATTACAGAAAAGTCTTAATACATCTTTACCTAGTTAGACATTTCACATCTTCATCTGCTGCTTGGTTAGATGTTCCCATGACCCAATCAGTCAGATATTCTACCATTTTATTCCTATAGCAAAAAAAAAAAAAAAAAGAAAGAAAGAAAGCAACCATGTTTTTAAAAAAGAAAAGAAAACCTATGTAGAATTCTTCACTTTTTACAGCAGAGATTACTTAACAAAAAATTTTCTCCAAAAGGAATTTCATGACAATTTCAGAAAAATTCTGTCACCAGAGGAAGAAAAATTTGGAACTCAAAATCTTACAAAAATGAATGCTGAAAATTACCTTTACATGGAATCGGAAAAAAATAAAATACTATTAATTAGGGGAAAAGAAAAATTCTACCACAACTGTCAGAAAGGAGATAGATAAAGTCTTAATCAAGGGGTTTGAATATTAGGGAGAAAGAGACAAAGGAAGAGAGGGAAAAAGAGAAATATGTCTATGTATCTAAGTTGTGACCATTTAACTGACAGTTTTGAAGTTCAGAAAGTGAAGACAGTTCAAAGTGCTCTGAAGTCTGAATTTTTTTAAATCAGAAGGGCACAAGCAGATGGGTAAGAGGGCCAGGCACACTATTTTTCATGATAATCTCAAAGATGGTACTGATTTCTCTCCACGTGTTTCCACTGGGAGATGGGCATATTGGTAGTTTGACTCACCTAAATTTCATCTCTTGGCAAAATGAAAGGTCATCTCTCCTCTCCATCATTACTTGAACCAGCTGGCACAGTTTAGTTTTGATCTGAATTGCCTGTACCAAATTCCCAAACACTCTAACATATCTGTACAGATATGAGAACATTAAAAATAGTCAATGTTAACACATACAAACTCTTGGCAAGAGTCTATTCTAAAGGCTTAAATGCAAAGATAATTCTACTGAAGAGCTTAGGAAAGAAACTGTGTTCTATGGTTATTTTAACAGGGCACATAGATAATTCCTTTTCAGCACTACATGTAATGTTCCCTGTGTTCAAGAACATCATTTGGGAACGCATCTGGGATGGCTTTTGGGGTGACTGATGATTGATTACTCACCTGACCAGATTTAACATCATGGTTTCGATGCTAGCTTGTCCCATGTGTTCAGAACTACCCTCAGCATGATTATCAAGCAAGTTCTTCATTATGGCTATAGTCTGTTCCACAAATTGGGTGTTGGTGTCAGTCAATAAAACCTGTGCAAACAACACCACCACACAGACCAGCATCACCAACCCGTAAGAGGCCACCAGCTCCACTGTAAGATCACTGAGGTAAAAGACAGCAACCTAGGGACTCTTCATTCCTAAAACTATATACATAGATGAAAAGCTCCAGAAAAGCAGGTTTTGTCCTAGAGTTAACAGGCTCCTTTCTGCACTCCTTCCTCAAGGAGATGATTTAGGTTTGTATATAAGATAATTCTGTGCCTGTTTAAAATGCTCACAAACAAGTTCCCATTAATAAAATCTAGGTGTGAAAGGAAGGAAGGAAGAAGGGAAACAAGCATTTATCAATTGCCTACAGGCATTCTACTAAGTACTTTTAAAATATCATCTTATTAGAACTTCACAACAACCTTGTAAATTAGACGCTTTTATTTTTCCCCATTTTACAACCACAGAAAGTAAAAAAAGACAGAGATTGAGTGGTTTGTTCAGAATGACATAGACAGGAGGCACCCGAGGCTGGACCTGAACTCAGTACTTCCTGACTTTGGGCCCAGTGCTCTATCTAGCTAGTGTACCACCTAGCTAGCAGAAAGCCAAAATGGACTACTCTCAATCAAAGTTATTCTTCAAAGGATGGGAAGAAGAGAGGAAGCAAGAAAGTTTACCTGTCCTTGAGGATCAAAAAACTTGCTGATGATATTTTTTAATTTGTTAAACAGCATTGGATAAAGGGCAGGACTCAGTTCAAGACCCAACAAATCCTTGACATTGCTCCGTATCTGCAGCCCCACTTTTTCGTGGTTACACACCATTAAGGAGAGCAGCCGATCCATGAACTTGCTGACAGGCGTCTCTGCGTTTCCATCGCTGGACACCATAGAAATGAGAGACCCCTTGCGTTCACTGATAGGGCCCATGGGAGGGCTGTAGGTGGCAAAGCCAGCGTTGCTTCGGTGCTGTAGGCACACCCCCCCAAGGGCACAGAGAAACCCAGTCATGTTGATCCACTCTTGCAGCGAGTCAGTGTCACACAAGTCTATGGAGCCCCCTCCGCTCACGTGAGACATTCTTCTCTTCACAATGGTCTTATGAAGACTTTCCGCAACCTAACACACAAGGTGCAAAAAATGACTTCCTCACCCATCCTGGCAAACTCCTGTTACCGACTGGACCACCTTTCATGCACTTTACAAAGTTCTTTTTGGCTGAAGATGGCCCAGGCCCAACCAGACGCCCAGTAAGGCCACATTTCTTTGCCATACAAGCACGACTTTTTTCCAATGGTCCCAATTAGGCACAGAATGGAAACAATGAGAGGAGAATAGCCATCTTTTCTGAGGCTCCAGTAATATTAAAAAACTCACAAGGACCCGCAGGATTTAGAAAACGTGCCCAAGTACATCAACTCCTATCTACTCTTGAGGAAATACCTACTGTGGAATAAATGGCATTTGACCAAGTTTTAATAGGGCCTTTTCATTTAAAACAGTCATCTACCATGTCCAGGTAAAAACCAGTGGTCACTAAGAACACCAGCCAAGCACAACCCAACATGCAGCGGCAACTTGACAGCACAGACCACTTCTTTACAGTGGAAAGACACATGCTTTATCATCTCTTTATAGGACCGAGGTGGGGAAGAAAATTAAAATGTCACACTAAGTTACTGGAGCTTCTACCACATATCCAAATGGACTATTGGGGTTTAATTAATTTTCATATGACCCTTCTGGGGAAGTGCTAATGAGCAAGGCCACCATAAAGTAAAACAGCGGGAGGAAGGGATGACATCTTTACTGTTTTATGGACCCTTTGAGGATGCCCACTAAAGAAGCCCATATAGCTTTTCTCTATTCTGAGAATTCTATTTTAAGAAACAAGTTTATGGACTGTAGGTTAAGAATCCTTGACCCAATGAGTGACCAACAGACTGATCAATTCCTAAGCCAGAAGTTGATAGTAACGAAACAGTCTTAAATACCAGGTGGTAAGGTGTCAATGATAGGCAGGGATGGGTGAGATGAATCACTTCATAATCTCACCTGGCCATCTTCAATTTTGGCTTTGGGATAATTGAGGATTAATTTTGTAGCTTGCTCCCATTTGGTATAAGTGTCTTCCCAAGCCTAAAACAAAGGACAAGTACTTTGTTAAGTGAAAGTACAGTGACATACTTTGCTCCTCCTAAGCACTGTACTAAATAAGTGCTTATTCAAAGCAAAGTCATAATGTTCTCTGGGCTTTTTCATTCCTTATTTCAAGAAGAGGCATGCTTTTAACAAGATTGTGAAAAGGGAAACAGCTTTTGTCAAACCATACACTCCAGTTTGGGGTTCAGAAAAAATGTTCATTCTAATTGTACAAATCCCATCTCTCACATTTAAGGACCCCACAGTCAAGGAGGGGAGAACAGACAGGCACACAATTAACTTGAGAAGAAATGCCTCGGAGAGGTACCAAGCGATCAGAGAATGCAAACATGTACGCTCCAGTGGGGGAAAATGAGGAGAGTTCATGAGGGAGGGGCATCTGAGCCGGGCCTCAAGGAGGCAGAAGGACCATAGGCCTACAGGCCCAAAGCCGGGCACAGGCTCGTGGCCCAGGGAGCAGACTGCTGGAGTGAGCGATGAGGTGCCCATCATATGCAAGAGATCAGTTTTAAGGTCACTCAGGGCAGGCAGCTAGACTGCCCTTCCCCCATCTCTTTTTGGTGGATGAGGCCGAGCAGCGGGCTGATAAAAAGCTCTCCATGACGCCTTACAGCAAACACTTACCTCGGTGTTTCCGGCAGTGGGATGTTCGATGCGCCTGAGCAGTGCCATCACTCTTTTCTGAAGAGCTGCTCTTCCTAAAGAAAGGGGGGAGTCAATTCTCACCATGACCACCACTGTACGGAAGCCAGCAGGGAACCCCAAGTCCTCCTAGAAAATCAGGCTAGCAGAGATGCTCAAAGAAAGATGAGGTGCTACAGATCAAGCTGAATACAGTGGAGTCGAGAGGGCCCCTTCAGTAGCTGACAGGTTTTCCCCCACTGCCTAGATGGTGTCAGAGACCACAGAGCAATCCCCCCACCCACACTCAGAGAAGCTCGCCACCATGCTTAGGAAACAGACAGAACTTCACCTAATGACCAGGACTGTCAACACAAAATCTCCAACACGTGCATTGTAAATGTGGGCATCTCCCCTATAGTTAATTAGCCCCATGAATGCATTTTGCATAAAACAGTTGAGCTTCAGGGCTGGAGTCCCTATTTAGGTACTGTGTGGTTCTCCCCTTGGGAACAGGGCAAAGGGAATGATGGAATTCCATATGGAGGGAAAGGAAACCAAGCATTCTGGAGCCACATTTACCTGTTGACATCATGTTGCTGACAGATGCAAACTCCATGAAGGTATTATAGTTAGGCAAGAAATGGTGCACCGAGATCTCATCTATTCCACACCTGATGTCGGCTTCCTCACACAGGTGTCGAAAGCAGGACATGGCCACGAGCACAGCTTCAATGTCAGGACTCCACAGAAACATGTACAGAGCAACCTCGAGTTTAGTCTGGGCCTGGCGGCATATTGGCGTCCCACTGGACCCGAATGCACCATCCTGGAAAGGGAGACAGACTTTTAATTTAGTCACTTTCCTACAAAAATCAGAAATGCAAAACAAATGTTCCTGGGCTACCCTCTGCACCCAAACCTAAGACCTTTCCCCCTTTACTACCAGAGCAAACTGATACCACTGAAATGACGGGAGGAAGAGCAAAAGCCCAACTACTAAGCAAGTGACTCCACTGGATTTCAATTAAAGAGCCATCAGAGGGATTTACTGGTTAAAACCAGAGCCTTCAGTGGGCAGAGAAGGACTAGAAGAAGGAAGGGATTTCTGGTTAAGTGGGGAAAAAAACCAGAGGCATTATCTACACAAAACCAACATCCCCATATACTAACACCCTCTCTCTTTCCATATACACATATGAATTCTAGATATTATCTATTTATCTATCTATATAACATATATATACACATATGTAATATAATGCATAGAAATTCAATAAAACTATTCAATAAAAAATAAAGCCAATAAACAAAAAACCCCAATAAATACTACAATATGCAGAGAATAGTAAATATAATGAAGCTTAACTTTTCTCCCCATAATTTAATTTCTAAAATTAGCCATATAAAATCTTTAATGCAAAAATAATAGTTTTGTGGAATTTGGCTCTATTTTTTGCTTAAACTGTGACTAACCCCCCCCCAACAAATCTGAATAGCTGATATTGTTAATATAATATAGCTCAAGTATGTTTTGTGTACTACAAATTAAGCTAAACACTATAGAGAATATAAAAGAAATTAAGATAGACCCTTTTCTCAAGAGGATTGTAGTCTAATAGAAGATAAAGCATGTGCACAAATAACCATGACTCAGTGAAATCTGGGCTGTCTCCACCTAGAACACCTAGAATCAGGGAAGACTTCATGGAGGAAGTACCATTGGAGCTGGTCCAGAAGGGTGAGTGAATGTGTAAAAGGCAAAGAGGGCTGGGAGAAGGAAAGGCAGTGGGAGCTCATTCTTGAGAATACCAGGGAGCAGCAGTGAAGCACCAGGACACACTTGGAGGATGGTAAAGAGTCTTGGTGGACAGGAACAAAAGATGAAGGGGGAAGACTGGGAGATACTAGAAAGCTGGGGCCAGATAATGAGACACACACAATGTCTGGCACGTAGGGAGTACTTAATAAACTGCTTGTCTGCAGACTTACCTGGGGGACTTGAATGACAAACTAAGGTATTTGTCCCTTTATTCCAGAGATGATGGCAAGCCACTGAAGAGTTTTGAACAGGTGAGTGAAAAGCTATGCTCTAGGAAAATGTTTCTGCGATCAGGATGCAAGGTGGCACAATGGATAGAATACCAGCCTTAGAGTCAGGAGGAGCTGAATCCAAATCCAGCCTCAGACACTTATTCTGTGCAAATTACTTAATTCTAAGTGCCTCGACTGCTCCCCTTCTCCCGCCCCCCTCAAAAAAAAGCCAGAAGGAAAGAGTCAGAAAGTTGTTGAAACTGATCCAGTAATAAGGAGTCTCTGAACTGGGATTGATAGTGGAAATGGAAATGAAGGGATGTAGGGCAGAGACATCACATGACCAGATTTTGTGACTGAATAAGGAGAAAAAGAAAAAGGGTGTGGGGCCTCTATGGCAAGTCACAGCAGCACTGAGAGAGAGGACAGAGCTGGGATTAATAGGATGGCAAGAGGAAGGGAGAAGAGAGGAAAGGAAAGAGGATATTTTAAACAGACTAGAGAAGATGGTGGCTAAAGTAAGAGCAAGATTGAAGGTACTGTGGGATCAATAATAGGGAGTATACAGTAAAGGAAAGAGAATCAATGGCAAAGTTTTTAAATGCTCAAATGAAAAAAGGTATTATGATAAGTAAATGAGGAACAAAGAAGAAATTCCTTTTCACATTTATACACAGGGGAAGAATTCATGATGGAATAAACAATAAAGAGGATCATAGAAAAGAAAATTGACAAGTTTGATTATATAAAATTTAGAAATTTTGCACAATTAAATGAATGCGGTTTAAGTTAGAAGACCAATAGATAAATGACCAAAAAAAATTTACAAGCAAGTTTCTGTGATAAAGATATGATATCTATGTAAAGAACTGATTCAAATTCTTAAGAATGAAGCCTATTTTATAATTTTCAAATAGTTAACAGATGAAAAACCAGTTGAGCTAAAATTAGAAGAGAAGCACAAAATTAGGGGGAAGAGGGCAGGAATCTTTTTTTTAGTAAGCTTCTCTCATAAAGTAAGCTTCCTTCTTTTTAAGGAGGAAGAAATACAGACCAACAACAATCATATTAAAAATTTTTTTTCAAATCATTACTAGTTGGAGATAAATATATTAGGGTAATTTTGGGGGCTTCACCTCATACTCCTCAGACTGCCAAAGATGACTAAAAAAGAAAATGAGAAGTGTTGGAGGGGCTGTGGAAAAGTGGATACAAAAACGCTCGTCTCTGGGCCTGAGAATTGGACCTATCATTCTGGAAAACATACATTTATAACTGGAAAAAATTACTAAACAGTGCTTACCCTCAGGCCCAAATTCACAGCCGAAGAGATCATGCACCAAAATGCTTATAGTCACTCTTCATCATAGCCCAAACTGGAAGTTTAAAGGGGTACTGGGGAATGGCCAAGCAAACTACGGTGTATGAATGGAAGAACATTATGGTGGCCTAAGCAAGTAGAAAACGGGCAACTTCAGTGGAAACTGCAAAAACCTCAATGAACTGATACAGAATGAAACAATTACAAGAAGAACAACGGATACAATGATTACAGCAGTAACAACAACTATGAAACACTTTAGTTGTCTGATGGATGTAAAGATAAGGAATGAGTCTAGAGGACTGAAGAGGAAATCCATCATCCACTTCATGTCAGAGAGTTGATGGACTTAAAAAGCAGAAAAAGACACATATCTGGATGTGGTCAATGTAGAAATTTGTTTCACTGTTTAAGAAAAAAAGAATAAAAGAAATGAAAGAAACTGCATATTTGTAACGAGCATTATTATCATCAATTAGGTGATACTAGTATATTAGATTTGGACTCAGAAAGATGTAAGTTAAATCTAGCCTTAATTGCTTACTAGTTATGTGAACCTGGACATAACTTCTGTCAGTGTCAGTTTCCTCATCCATAAAATGGGATGATAATAGCATTTATCTACCAAAGTCACTGGAAAGGTAAAATGAGAATAGAAATCTTACAACACTATATAAATGATAGCTATTATTACTATTGTTATTATTATACTGTTCAATTGGAGGAAGAAGCTATAGAGAGTGCTTATACAAACGAATTAATGTTAAAAAATTGAAATACCTATGAGTGGTCCAACCGTTCTGGATTTCAATTTGATATTATGTAAAAAAGAGGACTAAACTGTCCATCCCCTGCAATTCCACTGCTGGCATATATCCCAAAGTAGCCAAATGCAGAAACAAAACTTTGATTGATATACATCAAAATAGTACCAGTCAGCCAACAGACATTTATTAAGCACTCTTTTGGGTAAAAACAAAATGGGTACCTAGAGATTAGAGAATGAAGGAAAAAACTCTGGTAACATCAATATGATGGATTATGATTCAATTTTTTAAAAAGTAAAGAATTCAGAGAGAGGAAAAGATTTATATCAAGAAATTCTTAACCCAGGGCCCAGGAACTGAAAAAGTTCTTTAGAAAATGTTTCAATAATTATGTTCTAATGCATTTGACTTTCTCTGTAATCCATATAAAATGCATTGTAAAACATGCCTCTTTCTGATTAGGGGTCCTCAAGCTACACAAGGCTGCCTAACAGTCTCAGGATATTAAGAAAGGTTAAAACTCCCTAAATGATAGGAACTGCAAAAGAACATAATAAGCAGAACCCAGAAAATGATGGATTGCAAAATAATGGGGCAAAGGGGATTATAAATGGCCTTTAAAAAGTGTAAGTAAAGATCATGAAAAGAAAGTTGAATTCTAATAAAATAAAAAATAATAAAAACCTATTTCCTCCTCCCAGCAGAGAGGCAGGGAATTTCTAGGGCAGAGGACAGCACGTATACTGTATCAATTATTTTGCTTACATGTATTGACCTGACACAAGAGAGGGTTCAGTTCTGTAGGAGTGTGGATAGGAAATGATGGTTGGCTGTGTCAGATGCTGTAAAAAAGGAACAGAAAAGGGGTGGGAGAAACCCCCCCCACACACACACACACAAACAACTGAATAATACTGTGGAAGGGGGAATGGAAGCAGCAGAAAGCCCCAGCTGCTCTTCTGAGAAGGCAAATGTAAAGGGAAGAAGAGCAAAAGGTCAGTGGATGAAAGGGATCATCCAAAACACATACACCTCAACTCCACAGGGTTCCTGGAGCATTGCTGGCTATTTGGGTCTGCTGCACCACAACTCTGACACTTGACAGGTGTCCAGGGTTCTGATTTCCACAAGAAAAGTTTCGAGACGATTCCCACACAGGTCACAGGGAGAGCTACTGGAAGGCTGAACACTGGGCACTGACGTGGCCTGTCATAGGGGTCTCTTTCAGTCCTAACACAGACATCCCTGCACACATTTCTCAGACAAAGAAATGGGCTTTGAGGAATTAAATGACTGGCCTCAGGTTGCAGAGCCAGGAAGGATCCAAGGCAAGATCTCGACTCCCACTGCAGTAGTCATCCATTTTAGATGAGTTATTCTAAAAGATTACAATAAAACTGGTGGCTTACCATTGAGGAGCTTCCTTTCACTTTCCTGAGAGATGGTCCATGAGCACAGGTACGCATAAACTCTTCGTGGTCTAGAGAGATATGACTGGTACCTCCACCAGAAGAGACATCATAGCCTGCCCCATAAAGGTAGAGGAAATGGGAAGAACTCCTATCTGACTGCTAGAGAGAAAGCAGAACGTAAGTGCTACAAGATCTGATGGGCCACAGAAAGAACTGCTCCAACTGCTGTCAGAGCGTCCCTATGAGAAAACTCGATCCATGCTGATGCCTGAGAAAGGTGAGAAGCGCTCAGTAGAAATCCACTAGGAAAGAAATTGGAACACTCGTATGAAAGAATTCTCCTAAGAAGAGAAATGCACATTAAACCTCTTCAGAGGTTTCACCTCACACCCAATTAGATGGACAGAGAGGACAAGAGCTGGGGGAAGAGAGGCACCCTAATGCATATGATCTAGTGCATCCAGGCTAGATAACAAAGTCATCAGAGTCACTAACTTGCCTCTTCCCTTTGACCTAGCAACCATCTGTGAGCATATTCCCCAAAGAGGACAAGTGTTTAGAGTGATACTTTCTGTGATGGGAAAAGGCTGAGGGGAAAGTTAATGCCCATCAACTAAGCAATGACTGAGCAAATTGTGGCATATGAATGTAAGGGCTATTATTGTACTCTAACTGATAAGAAAGATGAAGAACTAGAGGAACATCTGAAGAATTTGTATGGACTGAGAGTGAAGCAAACAGAACCAGGAGCAGAAGAGCCACTGACTGCAATAATGGAGGGGAAGTCAGCACTGAAAACTAATAACTCTTACTGATCCCCTAAATCACCTTTATTGGGAGAAAGGTGGTGGATTACAGGTGCAGAGTCAAGCATAATATGCCCTCAGACGTGCAATGAGGAAGAGGGAGGCAAATTGTTCAAAATGTATGAATAAAACTGTCTTTTGTGGAATAAAGAATAAAGCTAAGAAGATGACTCTCTAGAAACATACTTCCAGAGCCTTAAATAACCCAATCAACCCAGAAAGTGCTAGAGCACACATCTGGGCCCACAGCCCATCAGGATTAACTGAGTGCAAGGGCAATGCCCCAGGCCACATTCTCAGCCTTGCTCTTTGGGGTGGGACTTGGCCAGGGTAACAGCACTTTCATTTTGGTTGTGGCTGTACTTGACATTTAAAAGGATACAGCCATGGGGCATATGGTTTTTCAGATTCTGCTGGCTTTGCTCTTCATCAGCATGTTTATACTTCCCTCTTGTCATAACTGCTGCTTAGAGTACAGTAATATTCTAATATATCCACGTATCACCGTTTCAGCCATTTTCCAAATGATGGGCATCTACTCTGTTTCCAATTCTTTGCTATTAAAAAAAAATGCTACTACAAACATTCTGAAAGTATTGGACGTTTCCTCTCAATACTTGTTTTCATCATTCCTCCTTTGATAACATTCACATATCATAATTTGTTCAGCCATTCCCAATGGATGCATATTTATTTCTAGTTTTCTGTCACTACAAAAAGTAGGGTGTGTGTGGTTGTGTGTGTGTGTGTGTGTGTGTGTGTGTGTTTCCCTCTACATGTATGGGCTTCTTTCTTTGAACTATATGTGCTCATCTTTTCAAAGTCCCTGTAATATAAATTATCCCTATTTTTGTCCATCAGCTGGATGTAAATTGGATTTTATCCAATTTTGGTCCTGAAGATAATATGAAAGATGAAAGGGACAGAAGATAAAGAGAAAGAGGGAGTAGAAAAAAAAAACAAGAATAGAAAGGAGAGGGGGGTAAGGAGGGTAGGAAGAAAAGAAAGAAGGAAGGGAGGGAGGTGTATGGCAGAAGAGAAGGAAAGGGTCAGAAAAGATAGGTTCAAGCTTGTGCCTTAGAAAAGTCACTTTGGCAGTTGAGTGGAGTAGGGTGAAATCTGAAGCAAGGAAATCTAACAAAAGGTTGTTATAATCTTCTAGGAGTTAGATGATGGGGGCTCGCACCAGAGCTGTGAGTGGGGGGAAAAAGGAATCCATAAAAAAGATATTATGTGAAGGCAGAAAAGTACAAGACTTGGTAACAGACTGAATAAATGGTGTGAGTGCCAGGGAAGAGTTGAGGATTCCACTAAAGTTGTGAACATGGAGGATTAGAATAGTGAAACCAGTGACAATAAAAGGAGAGTTGGGGAAAGAAGAAAGCTGGGCAAAAAGAATGAGTTATTTTACACACAGGATGTCTAATGGCATTCAATCGTAAATGTCCAAAAGGCAGTTGGTGATGTGGGGCTGGAAGCCAGGACAGAGATTAGGACTAGATGGATGGGTGGATGGATGGATTAGAATGGATGAGAATGAATGAGATCACAGAGCAAGATAGTATATAAAGGGAGAAGAGAAGAGAGCCCAGGACAAAGCCTTGGAGAATACCCGTGGTGAGGTAGATGGCGACATAGAGGAAGATCCAATCAAAAGAAAAAAAGAAAAGGGAAAAGTGAGAGGAGCCAGAAGACAGGGAGGCAGGCAAGCAAAAGTCCAGACAGCAAAGTGTCACCAGGGCCAGAGAGAAGTTAACTGTGAGAAAGGCTATATACAGAGAGTCTGAGAAGGACTGGGAAAAAATTATCAGATGTGGTTATTAAGAAATCATGGTAACTTTGGAATCAGAAGTCAGAAGCCAGACTACAAAGGGTTAAGAAGTCAAATGTGAGGAAAAAGTGCAAGAACCAACTGTCAATCATGCTTTGGAGGAGCTGGGATGGGAAGAGAGGCTAGGAGATGACAGCTGGCAGGGGTGCTGAGAGTGAGAGTTTTCAAAAATGGAGCCATGGGCGTGTTAGAAGGAAACAGGGAATCACCCAGTAACCAGGCAGAGATTAAAGATTAGTCAGTAGGGACGACAGACGGGACAATCTGCTGCACAAGCTGGGATGGAACCGGATGGGATTGAAGGTGCATGGAAAGGGGAAGGCCTCGGTCTGCATCCAAGATGGGAATAGAGGAGGAGCCAGCAAAGGAAGACTTCGAAGGGAATGAGGAGTTTCTTCTTAGGAAGCCCTAAAAAAGGCTGGACAGCTGCTGCTCCGGACAGCTTAGGTATAAGTATGACCACAGGCTAATGGGCCTAGATCATGGTCCACAAGCTAGATGCCAGGAGCAAGGGCACAATTACACTTAACATTTTCACTATGGCATAAACAGTATTTTCAATTCAATTTTATCTGAAACTATGAAACCACATTTTGTTCATATAACTCATATATTTTAACGTGGTAACTTGAAAAGTCATACCAGGCTGTGCCACTCAATCAGGGGGGCAGGAGGGACCCAATTTCCTGGCTCCTTTATAAGTATTGCTGGGCCTAAGAGTTTCTAAGTTTTGGGTGCTAAGGGTACTAAGAAGTACCCTGCTATGTGCACTCAGCTCTGTCTGAGGCTTCCATAGACCATGATTTTTAAAAATTAAAAGATGTTTTAAGATAATCTACATCTCTTCAGTGACTCTAAGTTTGGAGTCTTTTCCTGAGACCGTAAACATGACAATACAATGATTTCCCTTCCCTCTTCCATCTTTTTTTACTTGATGACTGAAATATTTATCTATGATCTAAATTTGTGGGATAACTAGGCAGCTACATGACCCACAATTTGAGAAAAGAAACTCACCAAAAAATTATACAATGCTGAGGTGTTTTTTTTGTAAATCTTCTTAGTAGCACTAGAAAATGTAAAGGGTTTTCCCCCCGACATTTAAACCTGTGTTGACTTACCTTTATTTTTCCTTTTAAATATTTAATGTTGTTTTTACATTAGCTTTATTTATAAATATATTCCTCTCCACCTAAAGAGTCATCTCTTGTATCAAATAAAAAAGAAAAACATTGAAAAGCATTTCTGCCAAATTAATCCAACAGTTGAATGTGACAATATATGCAATGTTCCAGTCTCCCATCTCTCCAATGAAGGGAGGAAAGTGTATTTTCTCATCTTCGCTCTGAGCCAGATCTGGTCAATATGATTATACAGCATTCCATTTCATTCCTTTTTATTCTTCCCATTTTCACTGTGGTAGTTATTGTGTGTTCTTGGTTTGGCGTACTTCACATTACATCAGGTCATGTCTTCCCAAGCTTCTCTGGAGGTTTTGTAATCATTTCTTATAGCACAGTCACATTATCCTGATATTCATGAACCTCAATTTCCTTCCTTCTTTCCCCAAATGACAGCTATTTACTTTGTTTCCAGTTCACTACTACCAAAAAACTCTATCAATTATTTGGAATTTATTGGATCTTTCATTTCTATCCTCCTTGAGTGTGTGTGTGTGTGTATGTATTTGTACATATATATGTATGTTACATGTCTTGTGGGGTGTGTGTGTGTGTGTATAATTCTCTCTGTCTCTGTGTCTCTTCTCTATCTCTCTGTCTCTGTTTCCCTCCTTTCTGTACTGTCAAGAATCTGATTCAAACAAAAAGGTATGAACATTCTGGGCACTTCCAAGTCATAGTTCCAAACTGCCTTGCAGAAGACACGAATTCACGGCTTTAACAGTATATTGTTGTACTGCCTTTATTTTTAAAAATTATAAACTAAGTACTAACAAAAATGAACATTTAATAAACAAAGATCAAAAAAAGATGATTACACATGAAATTCTAAATTTCTGTTACAACCAATTTCCTTCATCTAGTTAAACTTCACACAACAGTAACAAATGCTTCTCTGCATCTCTGTGTCCCCTATGTCTCTGAGTCCCCTGATAAACTTCCTTCTACATTCTTCTATGTATTTATTTAATGTTTCAACAACACTCTGTCTATCCTTCCAGGAGGCCTCTAACATTATTCTTACATTCTGTCATCTTTGCCATTGTGCTGAGTAGGAAGTAAAACTTCAGAGATTTTTTTTTTGTTTTTCTCTTATTACTGATTTGATGTAACTTTTTACATAATGGTTAAAAGTTTGGAATTTTTCTTTTGCAAAGTTTGCTCAAGTTCTTTGGCTTCTTATTCCTGGAAATGGCTCTCAGTCTCACTGATTTGATAACTGATTTGATCATTTTTCCCCAATCAACTGCTCCTCTTTGATTCCATCTAGCCTCTACCTATTTTATGCTCACTTCAACTTCATTTGGTTAAGATTCTCACCCCAGAGCAGGGGCTCTTAACATGGTTATTTGCTAAATTTTTTAAAAATGCTTTTATAACTGTTTCAAAAGAATTGGTTTCCTTTGCAATCTTCAGTATTTTATGTTTTACGTTTTAAAACTTGAATGTGAGAAGGGGTCTAGACTTCACCAGAGTGTTTCATGACAGAGAGAAGGTTAAGAACACCTGACATAACTTATTTCAGTCTGCCTGCTTTCCACTTTCCAATCTGTTCTGATCTTCCCCAAGTACCTCATGTTCTCAGATATACCAGTCACTGGATTAAGATCACCTTACTTTATTCTTCTTTATTCAATCTGTCCCAACCATTTAACTTAACTTTTTGATTAATACAACGTTCTAATATAGATCGATTCTTATATTTTCTCTCCCCTACCTTCATTGCTACTGATTTTTCATGATTTCTCTTGAAATTTTAAGCTCCTTTTTTTCTAAAAACATAACAAAACAAAACAAACAAACAAAAAAAAAAACACCTTACCTTATTTTTAAGAAGATATTTGTTCCTACAGATCAAAATTTCTCGCAACCATTTGAGAATTTCTGTACTGCTAAGCACCTGGTGGGTAGTTAGCTTTTTACAGATATAAAAAAGCATTTGTGAGCTGAAACAAAATGATGTTGATCAACAATAGCAAAGAAATCCTCCAATACTGGCACACTTAATATTTAATAACAATTTTCCTATAGCCTAATTTTTATTGACTGATTATTTTCATCAGGTTTGATAGAAAAGTTTAACAAGGTATCAGTCAAATAATAATGACTGTCTTATAGGTTAATTTAAATTCCCTCCCCCAATACATCACCCATGAACCTCATTTCCATTCTTCATTTTAAAGAAGTATTAAGGAAACTTCATTCCCCCAAACAAACTATATATCTTTTCAAATCATCCATTTATAAGTTAAGTCATGCTATATGGCCTGATCTGTAAGCTATACTTGAATATACTGGCCTATCCCCAGATTTAGCTACAGTATCTTGCTTTCATATTCCTTTTAAACATAATCATCTATTTCCTATTATATGTTATCACCTGTCTAATCTGCCTTCTCAGAAACCTTAAGTTAATAAATTGAAAAGTCTTTAATATGAGCTCTTCATTCTTCTAAGACTGATTTTACATTAGGATTCTTTTGAAAATAAATAAGAGTTTAAAGCTTTCAACTCCAAATATACAACCTTAGGCATTTTAACACGATACATATCCTATCTTAAAGAGCTCTAGATAGACAAGGACATGAGTTTCATGTTTATCTATGTATGACTGTACAGAGATGGTATTTTAAAATGTTATAATAGAGTTAATAAAAATGTATATGAACATACCTAATCTCCCAGAATGTTTCTATAGGTGAATCTGGATTCCATAAGTCAATACTATCCAACTGATGAAGAACCAGCAAAGCCTAAATTTAAAGAGAAGAGTATTTCACTATTATATGAAACTAATGCTTGAAGCAGAGAACATGAGGCTTTAAAATGTCCCCCCTTTGACAGAAGAAAGTCATACTATAGATGCTCTCTTTGTATCCCAAGTCTCACTAAGCACAGTGCCTGGCACACACTAAAGGCTTAAGAAATGCATGTGGACTGTTGGTTGATTTAAAAACAAAAACTAGAATCATCTTACTGAAGAGCTAAATGTTTCCAAAGAATATGACATTATTCCCTCTAACAAGGGAGTAACTGTGGGTGAGAGCTCGTCATATGTATGCAGACAGAGGAGTAGTTTGATTCCCAGGTCTGCCAAAGAAGCAGATGCTTATCTTGACTGCTATAAAATTTTTCAAACAAGGGACTAAAAATCAGGGGAAATCCAGATTCTGTCTCCTACAGAATATTTATCCTGAGTCTGAAGTTTTGCTAATGGGCAGATTAAAAATGCTTTTGATTTTAAAATTAACTTATTTCCCCTGCCATTTCTGAATATTACAATGGGAAGAAAGGGGACCTCAGGTTAGCAAAACCTAGATTCGAGTACTGTTGAATGTATAGTGGATGTGAAAACCCCTTCACTTCTCTACTCAGACCTCTAGGCAACTCTTAAGACTCTGTGCAGAGAGGGACTGCTGTTAATTAATAAAATGGCGAGTTGGCTCCCTATTCCTGCCTCCTGTTCAAAAAGGTCATTAAGTAGTCCCTGGGGAGGAAGCTGAAGGAGCTGAGAAGACAGGGATAAGAGAAGTCATTTCTTTTCTATCAGCCCTGTGATCTCAT
Source organism: Myrmecobius fasciatus (assembly GCA_023553655.1). Classification (NCBI taxonomy): domain Eukaryota; kingdom Metazoa; phylum Chordata; class Mammalia; order Dasyuromorphia; family Myrmecobiidae; genus Myrmecobius; species Myrmecobius fasciatus. Next base: position 101,996 of record JAJPUD010006276.1, on the reverse strand, counting down.
TGATTTGTGAATACTGTTAATTGGGAAATTCCCTCTTCCCATACAGACAAGCATTTGGGCTTTCACTGCCTGAGGTACTAAGAGGAATCAATAAATACTGACCTGATACCTACTATGTGCTAAGAGCTAGAGATACATGAAGAGGCAAAAGGCAGTGCCTGTCCTCAAGGAGCTTACAATCTATTGGGAGAGACAGTATGCAAACAAATATATAGAAAACAAGCTACATCTGGATGAATAGAAAATTAATAGAGGAAAGGTACTAGAATTAATTGGGGTTGGAGAAGACTTCCAGTAAAAGGAGGGATGATAGTTGGGACTTAAAAGGAAGCCAGGCAGATCAATAGTTGGAGCCAAAGAGGGAGAGCATTCCAGGCAAGGGGGGACAGAAAGAGAATGCTGAGAGCTGAGAGATAGAGGATCCTGTTTATGATACAGCCAGAAGACCAAGTCACCAGATAGAAAAGTATGTGTGGGGGAATAAAGTAAAAGACAGAAAAAGTAGAGGTTATAAAGGAACATCATCCATCCATGGCCATTCCAGCCACCTGATCATTATTTTTCACTGAGCATTATTTTTTTTTCATTGTCTATTCTACAGCTCTTGCCTGTGATTTTCCCTAAATCCTCCTTGGAGCTTGGGAAGAAGGATCCACCTAAAGAGACTGAGGCCAATCTCACGTTCTCTGCACATGATGCTGAGAATAGTGGAACGTGTCAGCTGCTGCTCCCTTACTCTTAAGATTTGATGACATACATCTTCTCAGATTGTACTTCTGTCTTAATATCATCTACTCTCCTCCCATTGGGGCAATGTGGGATTGTCACAAGTTAATCTCTTACTCATGTTCTCTCTGGGTATTTTCATTACCCTTGACGGCTCTGCCTCATGAAGATGCTTTCCACAGAACATAATCAAAATCATCCAAGATTCTTTGTAAAATATGGTTAAGACAATGATCAATGATTATTTATAGGAGAACTGCCAACACATAACCAACCACGTCATTCAACTTGTCCCAAACTTCTTCTCCTCTCTCTACTTCACTCCTGTTTTCCTCTCCTCCCTCACTCCACTCCACTTTCCTTACAAAGATTCCCATGATTTGTAGTAATAAAACACAATCCGAATAGCAACTTTCACAAGACAAATGCTGTGTTTCAGGGTGACAATGCTTATGTGATTCCCCCAAAGCAACTGTATTCATTTCTCCATTTCACTTAATTCTGGATCCAACCTTTCTCAAATTTGGCAATTTGTTTTGTCAAAATATAGAGTTATGCATTGCAGGCTTTGTTTATTTTTATTTTTTGGTGCAATGGGAGAGAGGGGTGACTAATTTTTTAAATGCTTACTATAAAAAAATGCATCAAAATTAAAGTTGTTTGGGAAAAAATAAATTATAAAATAAAACCAAATAAAAACTAACTCAACAAATACATCCTTTCATCCTAAATCCATAGTTGCTGATATTAACAAAAGACATGAGTTTGAATCTCAACTTGCTGTAGTAAATCAGGCATTCCAGGCCTGTTTCCTCAGCTGTCAAATGTAGATCTTGCCAGATGACAAGGAAGGTACACTTCCTGTTCTAAATCCTGCTAGTTCTTTTATATGATTCCAGAAGGTAAGGATTTTCAAATGTCTAGAATTACAAAATTCAGTTCTCATAAGAAGAATTGTGTTACTTCTAGAGAAACAAATTATGCTTAAATTTCTTGAATTATAATTTTGAGTTAACCATGAAATTAACCCCAATTTTCAAAATGAACCACCAGTATTACAGATACACTCTTCAGGCTTCACAAAAGTGTCCTCATTCCAATCCCCTTTAAAAACTCTAGATTTTGAAGGCTACATTTAAAAAACTTTTGGGACTAGAATTTTAACTATGTCAATAAGCAGGAAGAATAAACAGAGCAACTGAGTAGACTTAAATACTGAGCTTTTTCAATATACAAGACTTTTCTAGCCCACCCACCCAGCTGGAAAGGAGCCCTGGTCAGTTCCACAGTGTTGGGAATGGTGGTGGGAAGTGAGAAAAGTAGCTTCTAATCAGAGAGTCCATTATGATCACAAAGTGCTTTATATAACCTGCACTGACCCTTAAACCAATCAGAAATGAATATGCTGACGTTTGAAGAGCAGCCCAGACTGCCCACAAGGGCTTCCATCTCCAGTGCAGTGCTCTCTTGAGCCCTGCTGACCGCTCTGCTCCTTCAGAAATGAAGCCATGTGTATGGGTATATCCAGCACTTCCCACATGTTTTAGACTGTCCTGATTTACTCCCCCGTGCAGCAGCTGGCGGGCAGAGCCTGGTGTGGTTTTGCCTTCATGGGGGCAGCACCTTCTTTCTGATATGGCCCAGCAGGTCCTCCGTCAGGGCTCACTGAATGAGTAATTGTAGCATCCGAGATGTGGAGGCAGGAGGGGCTGTGGGGACCCCATTCAAGCTCAGCTTGTCTGTTGTTGGACAGGAGGCAGCCAAGGCCTAAGGAGGTTGGATGATGGAGCCTTGAAGGGCAGACAGCACTTAAGTAACAAAGCCCAACCCTCCGTATCTGTATAGGGCCTGAATGTCTACAGAGCACTTTTCTCACAAGTGCCCAGGGAGCTGGTTAATGCATCTATGATTGGAGCCATTTTATCCCAGACGAAACTGCAGCCAGAGATGGTGACTCAATGGCCCAAGTCATACAGCTAGTCAGTGACACGGCTGGGATGGGAACCTGACTCTCTTCATTCCAAGTCTGGGGCTCTTTCCGATTTACCACAAATGATGTGATGAGGGAGCAGATTCAGGAAACCTCAGAAGCAGGAGGCTGAGGTGTGACAATGAGCTGGGAGAGTGGGGGAAAGTGCCAAGGAAGCACTAAAAACCAGGAAAATCTTCAAGGAAAAACTGCTAATATTTAAGTGAATACAAGGAGAACAAACCAAGATGAACTGGTACCAAACTTTAAGACCCAAGTAACTAGACTATTATAAAGTACATGACACTTAGGTCCAAACAGAGCCCCTCTACAGAATGACAGAATCACCCTTTGTGATCTCTCTCCTCTCTCCAATCCACCCCCTAACACACATCTCTGGCCATGTCTGGCCCCTGCTCAGTGACTCTGAGAGCTCTTCAGGAATTCCAGGGTCAAACAATATTTCTTCTTTATCTTGTCCTTTTTTTTTTTTTTCATTACTATTTTGATCTCTGTTTTCTAACTAGGGAAGTTATACAAAATCCCCATGACTAGAACTCCAGCCCTTTTCAGAAAAGCTCCGTCAAAGGGCAAGAGGACAAGAAGGAGAATGATTCCTGCTGGGTCAGGATTTTTCCTCAGCTCATTCGAAAACAGCGCTGGCTTCAACATTCAGTTTTTAAGGGCATCATAAGGGTAATGTATAATTTAATCAGTCCTTGGTCTTAAAACTGCTTTACTTAAAGGCACTGGGTATCAACACATTCAAAAAGTGAATTAGACTTAAAATTTCCTTATTTTTTTAAGCATCAGCAATTAGATATTTTATAAAAGCTCAAGTGAGAGCATCTTGATCTTCTATGGACCATAAAACAAAACAGAGTCAGGTGCTTTCATTGATGTTTTCAAACCTAACACTGTCAACACCCATCACGAGGCCTGATAGCCTAGACATAGAAGAGCTTCCCCCAAAAAGCTCAGCAGGACACCCTGGATAAGGGGATGGGAGGGAGAGGAGGAGGAAGAAAGAGGGAAGGGAAGGGGTAAGGGAGCAGGGGTCATCTTACCTCCATTGCTTCTTGAGCTATTTCTGGCATGCTGGACTGTGGGACGAGCTGCACAAGGCCTGTGATTAACTCTGCTGTACTCCCCTGAGTTTCAGGCCCTTGTTTTCTTGGATTCTGCAAAGAAAAGGGGAAAGCTTTAATTCTCCTTCATAACATCTGGTTGAGTTTCCCTACTTGTATTCATATACTTTATAAAAAACAAAAACAAAAACAAACAAAAAAACCGAACTATAAATATGAACCATCTTCAGAATACTCATATGCTTCATAAAAAACCTAACTATAAATATGACCATCTTCAGAGTATTCCCATTTAAGAAAGTAAATGGGCTCCAAGTATTAACTAAAAACTGTTTTTGATTTTGTGAAGAATAATGGATTATTTCTAAATTATTTAACAATTCTGGTGGAAAGATAAGCTTCTAATTTAGACTTTATTAATTAGGAATTTTTAACTGGAGTGAATTACAGAATCAAAGAAGGAAAAAAAAATCCATAACTTTGGAAAGTCATCCTAATCTCCAGAACTCTTCCCTCCCCATCCACACCCATATTTTCATAGAAATGCTGAGGTTATGAAATTAGCAGCAACATTGGGGCTAGAATTAAAGTCTCTTATCTTATAGTAACCACTATAATGCTAGCTTTCAACTACAAAGGAAGTCTAATAATAAGCAAATCAATAATGTTAAATGGTTTCAAAAGTTTAAGCTTTAGCTACTTAAAAATTTTTTTTCAGTAACTTCATATATTTATTTAGATGTAAATTAATTATAATTCTATATATGGAGAGGCTAAAACCTCCTTTGATATGTTAATCATGAGTCATTCTTTCAAAGTAACTAGTAAGCAGTCCTGCCAAAGACACCAAGAAGACAACAGTGTAAGTCTATTTCTAGCTATCCTAAAAGTAACATCATTTAAAAACAAGAAAAGCCAGATCAGTACTCTCCAAAGTAGGGACAATAGCTTGAAACTTAAAGCCTGTGTGATAACCTAATACAAGGCAGGAAGATGAGTCTGCTGTGGCTCTCCCCCACCACCCAAGCCCAGACTCATCTCCATCATGACTGTTCTGTGCCTTAAATACCACTCCCCTCCCCCGACCACCCAATTACCCCCCTGCCATAGGGAGACTTTTGTGTGGGCCCCTCAGCGTATACCCAAATCCAACCAGACTCAGGAACCAATTAGCAGCAGTTCAGCTCACTTCCTTGCATCTTTTGGCTGAATAGACACCCCAAATGGGTGAGGTTTTGCTCTCTGAGGCAGTAGCCAGTGAGTATACTATGCCATAGCAGAAATGAATTGGTTCCAGTTCCCTATCTTTCCACCCAAAACACATCTCTCTTCCAAATGTCAAGCTATGAAGAGGATACCAACACCTTTCCAATCCCAGGTTCACAATGCTGGTCTTTTTTTTTTTTTTTTTTTTTTTTTGATTCTCTCACTTTCCTTCACTCCACAAAAATCTACTAATTGGGAAAGCCTGTCATGTTTACCACCACATCTCTTGTACATTCAACCCTTCTCCTGGCTCACGGAGCCATTACTGACTGTGGCCAGACTTGCATCACCTCTTACCCAAACCATTACACAGTTCCTGATAAAAATATTCTCCTTGTTTCAAATCTCTTTTTCCTCTCCAATTCATCCCCTAGGCTGCCAAAGGAGTTCTCCTAAAGCACTATTTGACCATGTCACTCTCCTAATCAATAAATGCCAAAAGTTTTCTATTGCCTCTATGATCAAGTATTACTTTATCTTTATCTTATCCCTTTTTAGTTCCTAATTCTTATGCTTACCCAAGTTTTATGATGATCATCATTATTTACACAGAGGTATATGCATTTAATAAATAAGTAAATATAGTGGGACGTGCTGCTCATTTTTCTTTTTTTGATGGCATACAAAATCAAGAGCTAGAAGGCACTGATCGTAACTTTTCAGCAATTCAAGCTGGTCTTCTTCCCAAATTCATTTAAATTTGCTCAGTGAGTATCTATAAATTCTTCCTAAGTCTTATTTAAAACAAATCCTCCACTTGTTTCAAGAGATTTGCAGCTGTCTTAAACTCAGTTTATAAAGATGCTTCTCCACTAGATGGCAGCAAAGACAGCATCTTTAAGATTGGGATCACAGTCCCAAAGGTCCTTCATTTTTTTTCTTCAAATACTCCAGCAGGAATACACACATACTTCTAAGCACAGGAAATCTGGCTCCCGTCTGTGAAACTGAATTGCAGGCAGAAAAATGAAGCCAAAATGATACCTGTCACTCAGTACTAAGAGCCCTGCTTTCGGGTAATTGTACACAAGCACACCAGTCTAAATGAAGAGAATTTGTTTACGGTTATCTGTCACCAGGGGAAGACAGCAGTTTAGGGGCTGGACTCCCCTGGACACAGTGATTTTCCAATAGCAAACCTCTGGACTTTAGCTACTTCCATGAGGCTCCTAAAAGGGTCCCCTACAGGAGAATCAGTAGAATAGGCTGGATGGGCCTGGGACGTGCTCAGGGCATCCAGTCTGAAATGACTGGAGACAAGAGTGATGGGTGTGGAAGTGAGAGCTGCACTCAGAGGAATGGCTAGGGTTACCAAGCTAGAGAGGGGCCCAGCCTGAGCCTCCGAGTACCCATGTTAGGGGGCGTGATCAGGATGGTGAGGCAGCAGAACAGTCAAAGAGGGAGGAAAACCAGGAGAGAGAGGAAAGAGAAGGCAATCAACAGTAGTGCAGGCAAGTTAGGGAGGATTCGGCAATTAAGAGATGGTTGGCCATTGCAGTTGAGCAGTTTGAGGGACATGATGACATCAAAGCTAGATTCCTAAGGGTTGCAGCTTTTTAAAGGAGTCGGCCTACGAGGGCAGAAAGTTACAGGACCAGAACCTGGAGGGGCAGCTAGGTGGCGCTGTGGCCAAAGCCCTGACCAGCCTTGGAGTGACCAGAGCTCATCCTGCAAACTTAGCAGCTGGGTGGCCTTGGGTCCGGAAGTGCTGTCAGCCCAAACGCCTTTATCAAAATGGAAGGATGGGCATGTCTGAAAGGGGCAGGGGAAGTCTAAAACAGGCAAAGGGGAGGAGATGAGAGGGAAGCAGGCAAGGGGCCCGTGAAGACCCTCAGCCCCGAGATCGCCCTCCTCTCTCCCCATCGCACCCTTAGGATTCTGGGCCTTTCTCTGAGTGCTTCTACTAACCTTTCTGTGACGTGCTCTCAATGAGAGAGGGTGAGAAGGTACGTATGAAAAAAGCTTAATGGCTTTTCATTCATTTTCATTTATCCAAGAGAAGAGTACAGTGGGAAGCTCAGGGAAACCGTGATCTGAAGATGGGGAAGGAGGAGAAATTTTAAGGATGTTAAGAAAGAAGTGAAGGCGCAATCCAGGGTCTGTGAGAAATGAGGCAGGAAAGAGCATGGTCTGCCTTGCTGCAGCGAGGGCCCAGCTGGACTTAGAAAACAAGAATTTAGTGTATCAGTCCATTCAGCAAAAGCAAAGGAGTGTAGAGGAGGGAGTAATCCAAAAACATGGGATATTGGCAAGGGAGGAGAAGCAAGAAAACAAAGGGGAAAGGAATTTGAAAGTAAAGGACAGTAATCAGTAAGCTATAGGCTTAATACTCGGACGGAGATTTCAATATGAGCAAGGACCAGATTAAAGGTTAATTGTAATATTCCATGCAACTATTATGAGGATACATTTTGATCTGAAGTTCTACCTGGCTGGGACTGTTGGATAGTGCATTCCTAGTTTAAGTATCTAGACTGAAGCTAAAAGAGTCCTCTGAGGTACTCTACTCCAGTTTCTACTCCAGACTGGTAAGGAAATACAGCCATCTAGCTCTGTAAGTCAAGTCCTCAGCAATTCTCACCTGCACAATGGCAAAAGCCTCCCAATTGGTCCAGCTACTACATTGCTTTAACTGGACTTCAACTTCCACATAAAAAACTTTTTTGGGGTGGCATTTGAAGTCTTTTGTGACAGACCTGCTCTCAAGTTCCCTTCCCAGCTTCCTAAGCCACATTCATTCTTCCTTGGCCTATGCTATGGTTCTAGTAGGTGCATTGAGAAACTCTGGATATTAAGTTAGCACAGATAAGATAAAATGCATGAAGACTCGGACTGACAAATTAGATTTACCCTGAAAACATGGTAAAAGTGTGATATTCAAAAATAAATAAGACTTGCCTATCACACATCTGTACTAACCTCAAAACACATCAGATCTTGGACTCCCAAAGAGCTTAACAAAAGGCTGCAATTATTGAAAGAAAGATAGCTACATCTAAGACTGTCAACTGAGTCTCTCCTACTGCTGTTCAGAGACTCCTTCTGTGTTGTAAGGAACACTGTACTGTAAGCCAGACATCTGTGCTGGGGCCTTCTCCTCCCAAATTACCTACTATCTGTTTGTTCTTCATTTTATATACACCTTACTGTGGATGTGCTGTCTTTCCCCAATAGCAAAGCTCCTTGAGGGCAAGCCTCTGAATCTCTGAGTTTCTGGTTTTAGCTGTTGTTATTATTGTTGTTTGTCCTTCATTCTCCAAGAGGACCATGACATCAGGAAGTGGTGCCCTGACATGCAAGTGAATTAGATTTAGGTGAGAGAGGGCTGGGCAAGGTCACCTGCCTCGCTTTCCCCTCCAGAGCTAAATGGGTCCAATGGCCAGATAGAGATCGTGAAGCCTGGAGATGGTCCTGGTTTCAAGTGGCAGACTTCAGCCTTTTAAGCTAAGGTCTTTAAGGGGTCTCAATTTGATTGAAGCAAAGTTCACTCAGTGATTAAGGCTAGGTAAGAAATGAGGCAGAGAATGATCTCATAGGAAGCCAATGGAAAGAGAGAATACAGATTCAAATTCCAAATGCAGTGATCCTTCCCAACATCGCTCTCACTCTTCCTTCTCTTCTTCCATATCTCACTGATAATCACACATGGACAAAAAGAAAATGAGAGGAGATGACAGGAGATTTAACCTGCTGAGCAAATAAATAGGAATATCAGCATCGAACCTTTCCCCAGTCTTCACCAGCAGATGTAAAGCTGTGCCCAATGGCCACTCCCCCTCACCATCCACTCAAAAAAATCTCTTTAAATAGGTGTACATATTCTAACAATGTGACAGTTACAAAATTAGGATAAATGTCCTTCTAAAGCACATTAGAAATTAAGGAAATAAGTATGAGTTGCTCAGGGAATAAACTGTGTAATCATCCTCCATAAGTTGGTTTTTTAAAGAAAAAGTCAATTTGAAACAGTAAATAGGAAATGTCAAAATCCTTTCTAGATAACAGTAATCTTTCAGGAACATAGTGTTTCTGTCAAGTTACATTAATAAGAATAATTTCAAGCATTAAAAGAAGTTTACTTACACATAGCAACAGCTTTGGATCTGCATGGATTAGTTTCACCATGGATAATAAGAGGTATTTATAACTTCTTGTTTCCAAGTCCGTAGGTTTTTCTTTAAATTTAAGGCTTGTCATTTTTTCTTTAAATGTAAGACTCTAAGAAAAATATATTATTATCCTGTCAGTAACTATTATTTATTTAGAGGGCAATAACAATCCAACTTTTTTGAAAGATTATCATATAAAACATGGAACAATACTACCTTAGTACTATTAGCACTAGAAGATGTACTTTTAACAAAAACTTCAGTGTAATCTATAAGTTATTTTCTTAAGTTAAAAAAAAAAAAAGAAAACCAGAAAAATTGATCTGGTATGTGTACGTACACACACACACACACACACACACACACACACACACACACACACACACCAAAAAATATCTACCTGCCCAAGTCTCCATCAGATTGATTAACATAAAAATTTATTTTCTAACACTATAAAAATCCATTGAAACCTAACAAGAAACTCTTTAGCAAAGAAATATGTGAACTGCATAAAAATGCAAACTTGACATGCATCATACACAGAAGAAATATTTGACTCAATGCTTTAGTGCCAGAAAGGCACCATATCTTCTCCTTTAAAATTTTTTTTCTCAAAATTATTCTAACTACATTACAATTTTAAGACAGTTTGTCCTTAATGTTGTTGCTTTGTGTTTTAATGTTACTCTACCTCCCAAAGTGAATAATACCTATTTCATTAGAAACATGACAAGATAGCACTGAAAAAAAAAAATGAACAAAGAATTCTGGGAAAGATTACTTCATGGAACATGTGTTTCTAATCCAAAGATACGTGAGCACTGTTTTCCAAAGTTCACCATTTCTTGCTAGGGTAGAAAAAAATTAATTAAAAAAAAAAAGTCTTATCTAAAATTCAATAATTACAATTTAGAAACTCCACCTTTCTCATTTTACTCTGTTCATTCACTTTTTCCACTAACTCAACAAAAACCACTGTTTGTAAACAGTATAACTAAAAAATTTGCCAATATGTAAATATGGGCTCTCAAATTTCATCTTTACAAATGAGAAGGTACAAAAATGTGTGTTTATAAGCAAGAAAGTCACTTTACAATATATTAAGTATAAGAAGTGTATTTGGATTTATGTATAAGATTAATAATAATCCTTATGGTATAATATTGGAAAGTAACCCAATTTCTTTTCTGTCTCTCATACACACACACACACACACACACACTCTCTCTCTCACACACACACACACACACATACATATGTACACACATACTTACATATATACATGCATATATGCACATTTGATGGAGAGTGCATATCATTGTAGGGGAAGAACAGCTAGTAAATGTATCAAGGGTGTTTGTTACTAAGTCTCTGCTCCAGTTTCAAGGTTTGGGCTTCTCTACATACCCTTGAAACTTGCTAACTATCATGAATTTGACAAGTCTTGGATTTCTTCTCAAGAAGTCAGAAATCAGAGTCATAGACTTGAATACCAGTCCAAATGTTTAACAGCTGTGTGGTTATGAATAAATCACTTCTTTTCTTGGAGTTTTAGCTTTTTTAGATAGATGTATGAAGATGCTACTACTTGTATACCTGGATATTGTGAGGAATGTTCTTTATAAACTAAGGTACTATACAAACATGAGTTGTAAATTATTTTTATTATCATTACTATTAATACATAAAGACAGAAAAACATCTCAGATTAACATAGAACAAAAATTTTGTGACAAAGTTGAACAACATATACTCAAAAAAACAATTAATACACTTACTTGTTAATTGTTATTTTCTACATAGACATTACCCAGGAAAAAGTAACAAAACAAGGCCATCAAGCAAATATATGAATTCTTTTTTGTTTTTATCTCAAAACAAATAAAACCAATTGCTGAATTGTTCATCCATAGTATATGGGGAAAAAAATGACAAAGCACTGATATGAAACTTTTAAAATTCAAGTGTAATTCAGAAATCAATCCATTTGACTATAAATGGTCCATTATTAGGAATAATAAACTACCTAAAAAGGTAATTATTATACTGGTCTAAGAGTAAGGCTCATTTTTTTTTTCTTCTGAATCTGATATGTACAAATACCAAGTGCAACTGGTTCGTTATAGTGTAATCTATCCCTGAGTATCTATTTTTTCCTCTCAAGGAGGTGAGAAATAAAAGAACAGGAGTTGGGAGGAGGGAAGAGTGTTATATATTCAGAGCAAAAGAACAGTTTATTTCGAGTGAAAATAAAGTAAATAATGAATTTATTAACTGTTCTTCCTGTTTCAAGCTATAATGGAAATTCATGGCTGATAGATGTGTGCTTTGGTTAACAATACTTAATATACATAGCAAAAAATAATAACTCATGAATTCACTGTTTTGGCTTCTCCTATAAAGAAAAAATAATATAACTTATGCTTTAATGAAAAAGGCCAATAAATAAAAAACAGTGACCAGTGAGAGGTTCCACCTCCAAAATGCAAGACAAGAAAAAGATAGCTATATAGTTATGTAGAAATTCAAACACATCTGCTATTTAAAGCCACTGCTTCCTGAAAGCTGATTATCCCAATCAAATGGATTCATAACCGGTTGAATATAGTACTTGGTGCTTCAATGGCAGGAGATATTCGGTGGAACATCTCCAAGATTTCTGCATAATGTTATACCATTTAACACTGTAATCAATAACATAAAGGTAAAAAGATATGATCAGTAAATCTGTATATCTCACAAAGCTCAGAGGGATAAGTAACACAGTGGATGAGAGTGTCAGGGAACAAAAGGATTCTGACAGATTAGAGAACTGAGCTGAATATATGGTAAAAATTCAATGGGAATAAACATCAAGTTTAAATCCAGATAGTAGCTATCCTGAAAAATATCTGGCGCTTTCAGTGGACTGACTACAAGCTTAATATCAGAATGAGCAGGGTAATCTTCTGCCCTCAAAAGTTACTGCATTAAAAGGGATATAACTTCCAGGCATAGAAATGTGACAGTCCCATTGTATTTGGTCCTAGTCAGATCTAGAGCTTCGTGCTCAATTCTGGGCACACATTTTAAAGAGGAATGTAGAAGAAGGCAATTAGGATGATGAAGGGCTAGAGTGCATAATACATGGGCTCAGTTGAAAGAACTAGGAATGTTTAGAATGCAGAAGAGAAGACTTAGCAGGAACCTGATGGCTGCTCAAGAATCTGAAGGGCTATCATGTGACAAACTAATTTGTTTGGCCCTTGAAGATTAAACCAGGAACAGGTAGAAGGTAAACCTGTCAGTACCGATGGGAAAATTGTAAATTTCAGAAATTGAAATGCACAAATAATATATATGAAAACAGGAGCAATCACATGTAGGAAAAAGATTTTGGATATCTGGTTGACCACAGTATCAATATGAGAAAATAAGACTGATACTCTAATTAAATGCTAACATTACTACTCCATCTTTCATGGCAATAATGGAAATAGTGTTCATTAAAGCCACAAGTACCAAATGCCATATTTTATCCCACTGGTACTCAAAGGGCATCGACAAAATGGAAGGTGCTGTGGTTAGTGAAGGAGCTAAAAACCATATCCTAGGAGGATGGCATTTGAAAATGGTTCAAGGAACTGGGCAGGACATTTAACTTGAAGAGAATGGTAGTCTCCAAATCTGTGAAAAGCTCTCCCAGGGAAGTGAGCAGACTCATTCTGGGCAAGTTCAGGGGACAGATTGATGCCCAACAGGCAGAAATGACAGGAAAACAGATTCTGACCCAATCATTAAGAACTTCCTAATACTTAAGAATGACATAGACATGGAAGATCCCATTCATTGGAAAAATACAAGCCAAAGTTTCTGAGGAGCTAGTAAACATTTCTGAGGAAGAATTCTCACTTTCAGTGGGATAATAGAATAAAAGGCCTAAGATCACTTTCAACCCAGATCAGTGATATTCTGTGATAACTTACACAGGTTTTTAATGATCCTGATCAGCTCTTCTTAGTGATGGGAAAATTGTTCAAAATCTGGTCATCTACCTACAAACATTCACACTCACACACTCACACACACACACACACACACACACACACACACACACACACACACACAGTTTTAGGAAATGACTTCCTAGGGATGACAAAAATTTTCAAACCCTAACCACAAGTAAAAATCTAGTGGGTCTCCTAGATGTTTTGCTTCAGCCCTGCTCTACTTACAAACTGGAATCAGTAGCTCCTCCTACCAGTTCATGTCTCATATCTCAAGAATTCGAGTAAATTTTAAATCTATAATAGATAGGGTCAGTGTTACCCTTACTCAAAAAAAGCAGAAACAAATACATCTGATTTTAGTGGCAATTCAGACTAGAACTGTTGAGAAAAAAAACCTAAATAGTTGAAAACAATCATGATCCAGCTCTTAATTTGGATATCACACCTCCCCCTCCAAAAGGAGCAAAGTTATAGCAGAAAGTCAAGGCATTAGAATAGAAGATAGTTCCCATGAAAAAAGCCTGATAGATTCAAAGAAATGTCACTTCCTCAGAAATCTTTAAAACTTAAAAAAGAAAAGAAAAATACAAGGCCCAAGTGGGCCTCTAGGCACTTACCTCTAATGTTGTAACTGGAGGGAAATCTCTTTTTCAACTTTAAAAATTTTTGCTACTTAAAAAATTAACTACAAACTATTTCAGTGTTAAAGGCTATGCAATAAATTAAATCTCTAGTTTAGATTTTTTTTAGTATGTTTAAAAATCTATAATAATGAAAACATCATGTTACTTTCTTTGCTAGAATTTTAGCACACCTAGACACAATTCCAAACTATAATTGTTAGCACAAAGTTTTTCTATCTGAACATGCCTGACAAACACTGACAATTGAATAAATATGAGCTATAATTATGTAAAATCACCAGTTTTTTTGGTTATGAGAATTCTGGAAAACAAAGCATGGCAAAAAGGAAGCAATTTAATCACTACAGCAAACACTACGTGAGATCATGCTCTATTTTCCACATGAAATGGTATGACTGGAGCAGTCACTCCACACAGAGCCGTCAAGAAGACGGGGACTTTTCTGTGGTAGTCACAGTGGGTCATACTTACAGCCACAGAAGCCCACTGCCACGCAAAACAGTGACTGGCTGGCATCTGATCATGTGAACGACAGCAGCCAATCAGAACAGAAAATAAGAAGCAAAAAACAAAGCACCACCAATCAATGTCGAGAGTTGCTATGGATAAAACACCCTTCTTAGACACAAATACTATGAATATGTGACAAAACCTTACAATTGTCTGTTCGGGATGGTCCAATAAATTATTTTAAACTCCTTTTTAAAAGGGAAAGTGGAGCTGCAAGTGTATATTTTAGTTTTGCTAGTACATAAGGCGCTGTCTTTAACATAATCAAACTTCATATCCAACAGTGCCTATCAATTAATAATCCTGCAAGAATAAACTAAAAAACAGTTTTTGAAATTTACCAGTGATCTTAATAAAGAAATATTATCCTATAAAATTTTATCTTTTTCCTGCACAGAAACACTTTGCCCCACATAACGGGGCATACAATTTTAACCGGTCTATGATCTACAACTTGTTTTCCTTTTCTACTTCTCAAAATAGAGTCTCAAATTAAAAAATAAAATAAAATAAAATTTAAGGCCACCCTGCATTTATAGTCAAAAGGCCTAATCAGTCATCAAGATGACACATAGCACTCCATAAAGATGATGTAAGATACTTAATTCTAAACCCTTCAAAATAACAGGAAACACTCCTGCGTAACAAGGATTCTTCACCAATGAGTACTGCAGAGTACGCAGAGCACAGAAGGGATTGGGACCCCCTCAATTAGTTTGGTCCAAGTTGGTGAATAAAAACAGTGGGAAGGGAATGAAGACACTGACAACGCAATGAAGGGTACAACCTGGGGCAGAGGCACGCTCCACCTCTGGTTTCATCTTACCGGAGCCATTCGTATCGGGGCGTGAGGCCCACAGCCCTGCACGGCCTTGTGAAGTGTTTCACCAAACATGTTTCGAAGTTCAACAGAATGGCAATACACAGCATCAATCTTGGGCCACCAATCCAGGGCAGACTAGAAAAAAAGCCAGACCATAAGAAAGGAAGAGTATCAGTACGAAAATAAACATATCACTTGATGGAATGAGAAATTTCTTCTAGCTCTAAACTCATATAGGCTAAAATATGTCAAGAAATTGTCTTAGACCATGCAAAAAACACACCGTAATTTCCACAGTCTTCAAATACGTCCTTCAACCACTAATTTATAGATGTTTTGTACTGTGCTCAAAAGCAGGGACAAACAGAACAGTTTGTAAACCAAAGTAGAAAAAGTGCTCACCCCAATGTGTGAGATTTATATATCTCGACAACTAACTAATCTGAAAACTAAAGAGCCTTTTATAGGGCTAATTCTGAAGGTGATCCAATTACAGAGGAGAAAAGTTTGATGATTTAGGAAATACAGATTATGTTCTTACTCTAATTAAAACTAATGAAAGCTAAAAAAAAAAATTGTGATAAATTAAGATAAATTACGGTGGTTCGATACTTTTAGAATTATATGGGGAGCAGCTACATGTAGATTCCCCAAATAAGAACAAAGATATTTACAACAATGTTAGTAAATGAAATAAAATTATTAGTAAATTCATGATTTTAAATGTATAAGCAAAAATGGACAAGAAACATGAAAGACTAACAATCACCATAAACAAACACGTAAATTAGTTCAAACAAAATATTTTATTAAATGGAAATTCAAAACTAAATGCAATTCTATTCTAATTGAACATTTCATTTGGATTTTAAAATGTTTTAAAATTCCCATTTCATTTAAAAGTTTACATTTTAATTTTATTCAAAACAAATGTAGAAATGTTGCATTAGTATTAATGAAAAACTAATTATGAAACTATAAAATCCAAAACTTACATAATCATGAAAGAAGTAAACAGAATAAATCCAACTTAAATAGAAATATTCCATGGTGTTGCTATCAATTTATTGAAAAAACAATGACAAATTTTGAGAGTGTTGCTATAGGAGATTGTTAGTAGTCTAATAGTGAATGAAGGACAATATACGGGCTCCAGATTTACACTTCTTTTTCCTGGGGCAAAATTAACTGCCCAGTCTTGTATTTTAATACCCAATAATTTTCAATTATGTGACTCACTAGGTATTACTATATGAGGAGCAAAAAGTCAGAGGATTGAGTTATTCTATTTTAAATTAGTTTTGACTCTGGATAAAAACCTGTATATATAAAGGAAAATACCAAATTTTAGCTTTTTAAAACCTATACAATTTACTGTACTTACACAGCTGGGATCTTATACCCTACATAGATGGTAAAAAGCATCTAAGGCCAATTTTGAATTACACAGTTGTGAGAGGGAATAACATATTTTCGGACAGCTTGGCTGTTTGCAAACTTCCTGCCACTAATCAACTTCAAGTACCTGTTAACTGTAATCTCCCCAACAGAGTATCAATTGGACACTTTGCAGTTTGAAAATATAACTTACTTCTTCAAATTTTGATAATCTGGGTATTGCATTGACATAAAGTACCAGAAGGAAATTTCTTTCTGTTTGCTTTTCTTTTTTCTAAAGTAGACTGCATTAAATAGCTCAAAGTATAAAGGTCCCAAAAGGTATCCATCATATAATGCCAAGTGATCAAAAACCTCTATATTTTTCATATTGCCAAGGGATATGGTCTCTGTATAATAAAACCTTAGGAATCACTAAGTTTTTAAAGATGCTATGACTTCAATATGCAAAACATGATAATTAATTTAAGATTTCCAGTCACATATCTGATAAAATGTAGCTTAGACTAGTCCTTTGAAGCCATTCTTGGCTGTATGTGCCCCACTTGAATACAGTGCCCCACTCATGAGATCAAAATCCTATGGGGCCAACTTTGGACTGGAGCCATGAGAAGACCTAACCAGGTAAGGAAGGAAGGGAGGAAGTGAGGAAGGAAGGAAGTGAGGAAGGAGGTGAGGAAAGAAGGAAGTGAGGAAAGAAGTGAGGAAGGAAGGAAGGGAGGGAGGGAGGAAGAAGGAAGGGAGGGAGGGAGGGAGGAAAGGAGGGAGGAAGGGAGGGAGGGAGAAAAGGAGGGAGGGAGGGAGGGAGGGAGAAAAGGAGGGAGGGAGGGAGGGAAGGAGGGAGGAAAGGAGGGAGGGAGGGAGGGAGGAAGGAAGAGATATGGATAGAGAAAGAGAGAGACTGACTCACTCTCCTCTTTGGCTTCAGAGGTTCCATCTACTACTGGTTCCCTTGTTAGCTCTCTCTTTAACCTAAAACTTTTTTTTTCAACCGTTAATTGACTGCATTTTGTTCTCTTCCTGACCCGTCATGACAATTGTTTGCCAAGATTCCATCCTTGGCTTTCTTCTCTCTATATATCAATTCCCCCGCAGCCAGAATATCTCCAACCCTGGCCATGCTCCTAAGCTCCAGCCCTGAATCACAAGCTGTCTCCAGGATTTCTTAACAGAGTCCACCTTCCCAATGTCCCAAACCAAGTTGATCCTCATTCCTTCTAAGCCTGCCCCTTCTGATATCAGTGGTTCCTGTCATTCAACCACCCTCCCATTTCTCCTCCCCATCTGTTCCCTTATGTATGAGTGGTTCCCAAGGCCCAGGGCTTCCAGTTGCCCACTTCCTCTCACATCCATCTCCTTGCTCTACTCACATACTCACTACCCTATTACAAGTCAGTACCAATTACCTAATTTCTTCCAAAAGCCTAAATGATCTTCCCACCTAACCCCTTCTTCTATACCCTTGTGTGGCACTGCCACACATATATGGAAGAAAATTCTGTAGGGCAGTCTGCTAAGTAGAGTCAAATCTCTGTCCTGGAATTCCAGGCCCTTCAGAGCATGCACCTTCCTATTTTTCAAGCTTTCAACCATAACTCCCCTCCATGTCCATCCAAAGTGCATAACCTGCCACCTTGTATCCATGCCCTTTGCTTCCATTCTGTCACTGCCTCTGGACCAAAAGAATTCCATATTAGGATACTAAAAGAATTCTTAACTATGATTATTAAGCCACTATAAGAAATCCTTTACAAAAGATCACTGGTAAAGACATTCAGTCCAACCCCTTGGGCTGATACTCTGGAAGTTACATGAGCTGCCCAACATTGCTGAGGCAGTAAGCAGAGATCACAGTGGAATCCAGGTCTCTGAACTCTAGAAAAAGTATTTTTTTTGAAAGATCCTAGAGAATGAGAAAAGTACTGCAGGACTGAAGAAGGGTAAGAATCATTGTCTGAGATTTCAAAAAAAAAAAAAAAAAAAAAAAGGAAAAAGAATGGCTTTGTAAAGTATATTTGAGTGAGTAGCTTGAATTCAATTCTAGTCAAAATTCTAAAATAGATTGATTAGTAAAGAGATAGGTAATGAATGTGTAGAAAAAGAAGCGATGATTCAATAAAAGCAGGTTACATCAGACTAATGTTATTTCCTTTTTGGATAGAATTATTCAAACAGTAGATCATGATGCTATAGGCAAAGATTTTTAAAAAGTCCTTGACAAGCCATATATGACATTTTTTTTACATAAATACAGAGAGATAGGGGCTAGATGATAGTACATTTAGTCAGATTTTTGAGTGACTGTGCAGCTGGAGCCAAACAGTTATCATTTATAGTTGGATTTTACTTGGAAGAAGGACTCTGGTAGAATTCTCCAGAGAGCTGTCCTCGAACTTGTGCCATTTAACATTTATGTCAATGACACGAGGAAAGACAAGTCCCAAATGACAAAAAGATAGGAGGGAAAATTAAGATCCTAGAACCAAAAAAGGTTCTGATGGGGTAGAATACTGGGTGATATACAATAAGAGATAAATGTAACCTTATGCTTGGGTTCAAAAAAATCATCTTCAAGATATTAGATTGCCTAGAAAAGATCTATGAGTTTTCACAAACTACAAGCATACTCTCATTCAGTAGCATTCTAGAGCTATCATGGAAGCAGCAATTAATAGCAGCAGCAAGAGGCTAAGTCTCCAGGGGGAAAAGGGGGATCATCCTATAGCACTCAGACCCGGTCAGAATTAAGTGTGATCAACAAGACTACACTTTAGGAAGGATACCAATGAGCAAAGTGGAAGGACACACAGGAGAGGGCAACCAAGATGAAAACATGAGGACTGTCAGCCTGGAGAAGAGAAAATGTGGGGAAGACTCAAGAGCCATCGTGCTGAAGAGGTTACAATTAGGAGCCATGGCTGCACACTGCAAAGAGGCTCATGTCAGCTTCATGTAAGAAAAGTTTTCTAACAATGAGAGCTCTCCAAAAGTAGAGTGGGCTCTTTTCAATGGAGATCCTTTAAAAAAAAGGGGGGGGGGGAGGAGCCAGCTCTCATGTATCAGATTACTGAGGTGATTATTTGTAAAGGAAGGGCTGTCTGAGATCCAAGCCATCTAGCAAGCATTTTTATTACGACCTACTGAAGTCATGGAGGTCCTTTTGAAATCTGAAATTCCATAACCGGATAACCATGCATTTGTGTATCATTCTGCATTAGAGTTACACAACTCAATAATAAAGTGAGAGGCAGCTGGGCACAATACATAGAGAGCTGCTGGCCTACAAACTAGGATGACAAGTACATTCACTTCTCAGTGGCCTAGGCAACTCCCCAAGACTCTAAGATGGAGAAGAGTTGCTAATCTGCAACCATAAAGAGAACTTGTTAGCCAAGGAGAGGCTCCCTACACAGATGAAATCACAGATCTGGACTTAAAAAAAAAAAAAGTTCTAAATGCAATTTTAAGCTCTGTGAAAGCAAGAACAATTTCTTACCTAAACTGTGTAGCCCCCTTGATTCCTAGTACAATGCTTTACACAAAATAAATTAAACGTTAGTTTATTTGAACAAATTGGGTCAATTTTTTTAAAAGTTGAACAACTTTTTGCTATTGCATTTAAGGTTAACATAAACTAGAACAAAAATGTAATAAATAACCAGGTAAACAGTACACTTTCTTATTCCAAAATACTTATAATTTCTTTATAGAATTTTTATCAAACAACTGGGAATGCTCCACAACTTGACCAAATGTGAGAATATCTTAAAATGACAATAACATGAGATCAAAGGCATTCTGGAATGCTTTTAAAACAATGTTTCCATGTTTCAAAATGCTTTGGAATCAATAATCTCAGCTAAATACCCTCATCTGGCAAATTATATTACCATCTAGTTCCCATTACACTAATTAGATACAAAATAAACTTCTGCTATAAACATAAAATCGATTCAAAATGACTAGTTTTAGCATTTTTAGGAGCTGATTAATTTATATTTTATAAAGATGTGCTTTGGTGTTTTAACTTTTCCAACTTCTCAATTACATTATTATTAACATTAATAAATTATAATGAATGCTGTGAAGATGAAATAGGTGACTGCCATCTGCTTGCAAGTACTCTCTAATATATGCCATATAAAATGGCTATATATTTCAAAGTTCTGCACTGGCAGTCCTTTATGCTTTTTTTTTTTTTTTAAACAGAAGACTAGTTTTGGAAAGTCTCTAAAGAATACCACTGAAGTGTTCAAAAAAGGAGAAAATTTTTAATATACCCGGAGCACTACCAACACTTTCCCTATCTTCTGCTCCTCAAAGGAGAGACTAAAGAATTTTTGGATTTGAATTAGGATTCTAGTGATTTTACATCCCCGCAAATACCCTACACTGCTTTAGCCCACAAGGCAGTGAAGAAGGCAGTTCTGAGTCCTGTACATAAAGACTCATCATCTCCCTGCTGACATTTTCTCCCTGATCAACCTCTGTGTGCTTATGTCTGCTCACCCTGGAAACCCCAGGAGAAAGTGAGAGACTTGGGAGACAGAGCCAATCTTGCATCTGTCTCATATCCCTTGAACTTCTCAGTGCCTTCTATGTTAGAAGACACAGAACAAACCCTCGTTGAGTTGAACTGAGTTATATGAATTCAAAGTTGTGTCATTGTGTTCAAATGCCCTGTTGAATTTTTATTCCTTAATGGATCTGGGTTTTACTGACATGATCATATTTAATTAACATTACCAAAACAAGGGCAAGTTAAATAAGTTACAGAGTACATATTTATTTTTAAAATGAAAGCACTAGCTTTCACTGTCAGGAAGTCCTACAAATTTAATATCCAGTAGTCTAAGACACTACGCAAAGAAATTATGACCAGAAAATCCAAGTAATTCCAACTGAAGAAGCCCACTACTTAGGATACATTTTGGGAATGTTCCTTATGTAATTCCCTAAATTTTCTGTACTCCAATCTATTTACACTTGAAAGGTCTTCCTAGTCTGAAAGCATTTTTTTAAACAAATCTTTATATTCTTCTTATAAAAAACAAAAGTGGTTCATATTTTCTTATAGACAGACCATATCTTCCAACATGCAACACTGTTTACAGTGGAGAAAGATGCGCAATCACTGTCACCATGTACATTGAAGCATGCATGAAGCACCACTCCAGCATGCTTTAAACCCAAAAAGGATCAGCTCAGCCACTTACAGCAGTGCCAAGTCCATGCTTGAAAGTGCTCTATATAGTCAATTGTAGACAAAAATATTTCACAATTAAAGTATCTAACTTTTAAAAGTTAAAAAAAAATCCTAAGATTTTATTTTAAAAATCAAATACAAATTTTAAGCAATGGATTGAAAGTATCAACTGTAACTGATAAATATTTTCATCATGAGAAGGACAAAAGGAGGAAGAAATAAAATAACTTTTTAAAAAATGTCTAGATTGCAAATTTAAAATAACATGAGATTGAAATATATCATAAAATATTAAGTTATTCTTTAAATTGTATGATTCATCTTTCAGAGCAAATAGTGCTGTAATGCCTTGGCTGATTTTATTAACAAAAGCATTTCAAAAACATAGGTTGGTAACAAACAGAATCTCTCAATACTTTGGGGAAACAAAGCATAATAGCAAACTTCCCTTGTCTCTACCACACACCCCCAATAGAATGCTCTCTCATAAATTGCTTGGGCTTGGTCTATCTTTATATCAAATTCCTTTAACCAAGATGTATAGGTTTTTACTTAGAAAAATTTTCTCTTTTCAAATGAGGGGGGGAAATTTCTTTTTAATTTCCAAAACCAACATACTTTAGAAATTCACTAAATTTAAAGCAGGACAAATATACTTATAAAATTAGTCATGATAAACACAAAATCTGGCGTTCAAATAGATTTCTGCAGGGGGCCTTTTTTACAGACAATCTGCACAAAGGCTACTCTGCACAGGGGCAAATAGGTGGGTGCTACCATTTGAGGACCTTCAAAAGAACCATGAAAACTCTCAGACAGAAACAAAGGAGACAAGAATTGATCATAGCAGAAGTCAGTTTTTCTTTCTGACAAGGCCTCGTCATCCAAACCAGTTTCTCACAGTCTCAATGACTGCCCCACCAGTGCGTCTAGTTCTATGATTCAAGTTGTTGATTACAGCACAGGAAGCAGCTCTAGCTTCTCACTCGTGAATGGATTCACATGAGTGGTGTGTGGGATTGTCCTGAGGAGCTCTTAATGTTTTCAACATGTGGGCAGCTGCTTCAGGACATTCTTCTACGAAGGGATAAGACAATCTAGGCCCATTTGTCAATGGCTTAAAGGAATCATAATGGAGTACATGGTTTGTGATTTTAAAAGGTGACAGCCATTTATATATAACTGATAAGAGTTCAGCCATGGGTTAGAGTGCACAGAAAAAAAAAATCAGAATTAAGTTAAGAGAAGAACTGGGAAACCACATACTATATTCTCAAAAGTAATGTTCCCTGACACTTTTAGCCTACTTTATATATTTAAATCCAGTCTGGCAAAAGAATATCAGAGTTTTTCTTTGGAATGGGGACATGGTACTAGAGAATTCTCCACAGACACTGCACACATATAGTAAAAATTTTATGTGGGAAAACCCACAAAGGAAGTATGGTAACAACTGACCCTCTCCTAGAGTTAAACATTCCCAAACCTTCCTACCTTATGTATGTATTAAAGAATCTGCCATTTAAAAGATATATTTAAAAAAAGATCACTCTGAGGTAATTAATCAATACCTTTTAGACTTACATTGGTGATAATTCGATGGAGGGAGTTTACCAGCACATAATGAAATGTAGATGGGGAGTTCTGGGCCAAACAGATCTACAGAAAAAAAAAGTTTAATGTTTTACTTCAACATGAATACTACTATTCAATAAAATAACTGACACAAAATAGAAATAAAAAAGCATTTCAAAATATTAAATAATAAATCTGGATTGCTATTCTGAATTTAACACATTATGGAAATACCACCAAGTGGTGCACCCAACACATAGTTTCAGACTTTGCCTTTGTATTAATTCAATAATACTGACTTTTTCCTCTTCTTTTTTTTCTGTCTCAAAAAACAAACAAGCATACACACACAACTATTTGTAATATGAGTTGGCTCTGTAGGAGGAGGAAGAGGAGAAACTCTGATGATATGAAAACCAAAATATATCAATAAAGCTTATTTGAAAATAGAAAAGAGAATCTATTCCTAAGCCATGCTTCTGAGCTAATTAGAGATGATAAATTAATTACAGATGCATTTAGTTAAGACCCAATGGTCTCTCTCACCTTAAAGTGTTGGTTGTTGTGAGGGCTGATGCGAAAACAAGAAACCAGGCAGTCTATCATGAGGTCTACATCAGCATTCTGGCTGCCTCTGGAGAAGGGCTTACTGGGATTAAAAAGCAAATTCTACACAAAGAAAGAGAACAGAAATATTTTAAAGGGCCAGGACCTGCCCAGCAAAAGAAACAAAGCAGTTACTGCTCTTATGACATGATGAAGATTGCTCCCAACCTCACAGGTATGACAGCTTGGTCATTATAAAGTGCTTGCATCAGGACCCTACGAGGGAAACAGGTTAAGGGCATGTGGTCCCATCTGATGGATGAGAACATGAAACCTAAGGGAAGGAAAATGACTTGCCTTGGTCATAAAGCCAGAAAGTGTTTGTGACTGGATGTGAACTGAAAACATGCAGCTGAGACTATCTGGTTATGGCCCCTCAGTCACTACAGCCTAAGGTCTTTTTTGTTCAGTCTGAGTCACAATTCACTTCTAGGTCTTAGGAGAACTATCAGGACTGCAAATGTTCAGACTGGAGACAGTTATCTATATGCAGGTCAAGGGAAAATAGGTATTAAATGGCATCACTCTTTGATGTTCAGTCTTTTTTGGTTTCCTTTTCCTGTTTGACTCTTCCTGACCCCAGGTGGGGTTTCCTTGGCAGAGGAAGCTTCTGGCTTCACCTTTTCCTTCTCCAACTCATTTTACAGAAAAGGAAACTGACACAGAACAAGTGACTTGCCCAGGGTCACACAGCCACTGAGTGTATGGGATCGAGTTTGAACTCGAGAATGTGAGTCTTCCTGATTCCAGAACCGGCTTTCTATCCACTGTCACCTAGCTGCCTGGCATTACACTACAGCAGCTAAAAAAATGAGAGACTCTGAGAACTGGTATTAATAGTATGTGACATTTATGGAAAATTTTAAGGCCAGAAGTTAATGTAAAGTAACTTTTCATTCACTATTTCATTTCATTTCATTCACAACGATTCTTGAAAGTCAGCCTTATTATCATTCCCATTTTATAGCAAAGGCAACTGAGGCTCACTGTTTAAAGGACTTGACAAGTTCACCCAGTGGATGTCTGAGATAGGATTTGAAATCAGGTCTCCTCGAACCCAACCTCCAAACTCTATCCAGAGTCTACAGGAAGTATTCCCAAATTTCTGCTTAGCCCATGGACTAATCCAGGGACCTCACCTTCAGGTCCACCACCATGGACTGGACAAGCAGGAAAATGACTGAGTTATCTTCCCAGTTGATGTAGGTGCTGGCTTTGCACAACTTGACACAAGCGATTGCGGCACTCTCTGTCAGCTGCCTGCTCCCGCCATGGCCGGCCAGCGCTCTTCTGAGATTGTCGAGAAACATTTTCTGAAATTCAATCCAATAAATAGTGATGGAGGCTCTGTCGTATGGCATACATCAAAGGGGGTGCACACAGCCATGAATGTGTGCACACACAATTAAGTCAATTCAACTAAAACACTGATGAAGAGCCTACTTCTGACAATACTGTTCTCAGTTGCATAAAATGTATCATCTAGGAACAGGAAGCAGAGAGACAGAACAGAAAAATACACAGAGGGAAAGAGGAAGGGAGGAAAGAGGAGGATGTATAGCCTGCAGGAATGCACAAAGTTAAGAGCAATACCAATGAGCACAAGCACCAGCAATGCTGCCAGAGACAAATTTCTTATTTGAGCTTCCTACAACCCAATGAGGAACTCACTACACAAGCTTTCTCATTCCCATTTTACAGATGAGGAAATAAAAGCTCTAAAAGCTTGAGAAATCATGTGACTCCCCAGAGGAGAGAGTTCAAAGTCCACTTTTACTATAATCTAGAAGGGATCAGAAATAGGATCTGAACAAGAATCTTCATGTCTTCAAGCCCAGCTCTATTCTCATACTTCATTGCCTCTAGTTATTACTAGACCAAGTAGTAATAATTAATTAATAAACCAACTCATCTGAAAAGAAGCTCCCCCAATCCAAATCCTAATCCCACCGAAACATGGTATAAGAAATCCACAAATGTCAAACAATCGTTATCACTTTCTCCGAGATCTCAAGCATAATCCTGTTCCTGTCTGTTTTCTTCACCACATGGAAAAGGAGACTCAAAGTCACTAAGTGTCCCTGGTTTCAGTCGCCTCCTCGTGGGCTCTGCGTTCCCTTCCAATTCTAAAGCTTTGATGATGATGACAATATTTATCCCTCCTTAAACTCAATCATCCAGCAAATACTAATTAGGACCCTACTACATGTCAAGCATAACTCTAGGAACTGGGAGAGACAGAGATAATGACAAAGCAGCACCTGATCTCAGTGAGCTTAGATTCTATCAGGGATTCAACAAGTTCACAGAGAAGCAATACAAAACAGACAGTAAGAAAATATACATCAGTTTCCAGGGCATGGGAAAGAGATGGGGGGAAAAAAAAAAAAGAGGAGAACTCGCAGCTCCTGGAGACCAGGAAAGTTACCACATAAAGTGAAGTTTGGGTTGACAGGTCTCAAAGGTAGCAGAAAGAGATATGAACTCCAGGGAAGAAAGCAATGTGTGGAAAAAAATACCCTGATAAAAGAGAAAAGATAATGTATGAAAATCGGCAAGATCAATGTGGCAAGACCAGGGGAAGTAACTGGCAATAAACTGGGAAAGGCAGACTGAAGTCAGTTTGTGAAAGGCTTTAAAGGCCAGTCTGGGAAATTTTTATTCTTTGCTAGAGATAATAGGAGGTCAGAGGAGAGTTTTGAGCAGAGAAGTGGCAAGATTAAACATATACATTACATAATCCATTTTTGGCAATTCTATGAAGGAAAGATTGCAAAGGGAGATACCAGAGACAAGATCCATTACAAGGCTATTACTACAGTTCAGATGACAGATTATAAGAGCCCAAACTAGGATAGTTATACCTTGAATGAAAAAATGGGAGACAGGCCAATTCTACCTCTGCAACAAGGCTGAACTGGGATGGGGCAGGACATGTAGGGCAAGAAAGCATCAGGGATGACTCTAAGTTTGCAAACTTGAGTGGTTGGAAGGATGAGGATGGTCTCAAATGAAATAAAGAGGTTAGGAAGAGGGAAGAATATGATATATATAAAAAAAAAATCAAGTTGAATTTTAGACATGCTGAAGTTAAGATGATTTTAGGCCATCCACTTAGAAATGTCAAATAGGATGCTGATAAAGAACTGGAAACCAAAGGAGTGTCCATCTACTGGAAAGTAACTAAACAAATTATGGTATATGGTAATGATAATGGAATAAACTGCAGTGTAAGAAAAAGCAAAATGGATGGTTTCAGAGAGACCTAATAAGATTTCTTTGAACTAAATGGCCAAAATGAGGATTGGTTTTGTTTGACAATACATATTTTTCTCTCATCCCACCCCATGCACACTAATTTGGAAATGTGAGTGGTAAAGGGGGAAAAGTAGATTTTTAAAAATTAATGTAGAAATAAACATCCCTCAAAAGACCACTACCCAAAAAGGCAGTTGGAGATATGGAACTAAAGTTCAAGGAGGGAAACGGGTGGATATTTAGTTATAAGAGTCATATGAAGATATAAACTGAAGCTATAAGATCAAGAAGACAGTTAAGTATAGAGAGAATAGATTCAGAAATCCCAGAATGGGTTCTTGAAATATATTCACACCTATGGGGACAAAGCATTAATGATGACTCACAAAGGAGGACTGAGAATGAGTGATTGGCAGGAAACAGGAATTGAGCCATCATTATCACAAAGCCAGGGAGAAAGTATCCAGGAGATGATAGTGGTCAACAGTGCAGAAAACTGGAGAAACGTCAAAGGAGAAAAGGACAAGGATGACAGACACATATTTTTGAAAATGAACACTCATTTCATTAAATTGACAGTTTTATTGTGCTGTGATTACGAGATATTTTCTAATAATTTTCCTTACTTCATCTTCCTTTGTATGAATCCTCCTTTTTCACTATTGATAACAGCAGTTTGTTTTTTTTTTCTTTTTTAAAAATCATATTAGTTATGTGGAAATATGTTTTGTATTGTTGTACAAGCATAACCTACATCAGACTGCTTGCTATTTTTGGGGAGCAGAAAGCAAAGGGAGAAAAATAGGGAACTCAAAGTCTTTCAAAGATTGAATGTTGAAAATTGTCTTTATATGTAATTGGAGAAAATAAAATACTTTAAAAAAATCTTATTATCTAATGTTTACTATATTTCATTTGTTCCCTCTTCTCTATCCCACCAAAATAAAAAGTTCCTAGTTTTATTTATTTTAATTCAATGGTTTATTGTTTTTAATTTTACTAGTATTTTCCTTTATTTTGATAATTTCTATTTTGGCATTTAATTGGCATTTTTTAATGTCGGTTTTCTAGGGGTTTTTTAGTTGTACCCTCAAGTCATTAAATTGTTCTTTCTTTGGTGATGAAAGTATTCGGAGAAACTAACTTTTCCTTAAGGATTCCTTTGGCTGCATTACAAAAATGTTGTTATCCTGTCTCGTTTTCAAAACTTTCTTTGATGAAATTATCTATTATTTTCATGGTTGTTGTTGCTTTGACCCATCAATTCTGTAAAATTATTTAGTCTCCAATTAACATTTAAACTTTCTTTCCCAAAAGTTTTTTTTTGATAAACAGAATTTTTGTTACATAGTCACCAGTAAAGTATTTAATATTTCTGCTTTTGTACATGTTTGTAAGGCTTTTACATTCTAATATATGATGGATTTTGTTAAGATATTATATACTGACAAGATTATGTGTATTCCTTTCTGTTTCCATTCAGTCATTACCAAAAATCTATCATGTTAAACTTTTCTAAAATTCTATTCGTATCTTTTACTTCTTTCTTGTTTTATTTTTGTTTTGTCTAGGTCTGAAAGAGTACACTGAAGTTCTCCATTATTAGAGCTTTACCAATTAATTTTTAAGTATTTAGATGCTGTCTCATTTGATGCATATATGTTAAACTTTGATATTAATGGACTTCCCCTAGAAACATAATATAATTTCCCTATTTATCTCTTTTTAAAAGTCTATTTTTACTGTTACCTTGTCTAAGGTTATCATTGCTACCCTTGAAATATAGTAGATTGTAACTGTGTGACTCTTTGTTTTCAGTGTGTTTCTTATATACAACATATTGGTGTTCTCTGCTTCCTATTCTACTCGGCTAAGCTCTGACTTTTTACTGGTGAATTCTTCCCATTCCTATTCATGCTAATTGTGCCTTTTTCCCCTATCATTATAGCTTCTTGTATTTTCTCTCTTTAACCCCCCAGCATCTTTTTACAGAGAGAAACACCAATGAACCGTAATTGAACTAATAGCCCTCCAGTTTTTTCTTAACACAGCATGACAAATTTGGAAATATGTTTAAAAGAAATGCACATATTTAACCTAAATTGGATTGCCTGCTGTTTTGGGGAGGGGATGGGGGAGAGGGAGAAAGAAAAATCTGAAAGACAAGGTTTTGCAGAGGTGAATATTGAAAACTATCTTTGCATGTATTTGAATAAATAAAAAGTTAATTTTTTTAAAGAAAGTTCTCTATTTCATTAAAGATCAATTATTTTCTCCTATGAGATTAAATTAAGTTTTATAAAGAAAAGTTAACCCTTTTTTATAAACCAACTTATTTTGTCTTGTGAAAAAATATTCTAAAATGTTCTCTCTTTCAGAGTAGTTGCTGCCAAGTTGCATGTGATCTTGACTCTGGCTCCTTACTACTTGAATTCTTTCTTTACAGTTGTTTGCAGTATTTTTTCTTTTACCCAAAGCTGATAGATTTTATCTATGATGTTCCTAGGAGTTTTTGTTTCGAAGTTTTTCTCAGGATGTAACTATGAATTCTTTCTAGTTTCCTTTTCCCTTTACTTCTAGTAAATTTGAGATGTTTCCATTTCTGGGTTATGGAAATATATTATCCAGGCTTTCTATTTTTGGGGGGTCATAATTTTCAGGGAATCTGATAATTCATAAATTCTCTCTCCAAGTGAGTCATTTTTCATAGTATGTATCAGACATTTTCTTCTATTTTCCAATCTTTTTTATTTTGTTCTAACCTTTCTTCTTGCCTCATGGAGTCATTGAGTACTGTTTGGTACTATTTGGAAAAGGCTTTCTACCTTCTGTTCTAAGCCATTTATTCTTATAATTTTTCCCTCCAGACTTTTTATTTCATTGTGATAAAACTTTTTCTCCCCCAGGAAGCCCTATTTACATATGTAAAGTTATTCTCTTCTATTTGGGAACAAGGGAGAAAAGAACAAACATTCAGCAAGTGCTTACTATGTACGAAGCAATATTATCTCCTTTTTACCAAACTGGCATTCCTTCACCTATATATACTGTTTTCTTCTGCTTGTTCCTGTCTCTAGTCCCAGTTCCTGATTCAGGACTTTATTCCAAAGAGCCAAATTCATGTTGCCTTGGCTGAATCTGACCTCCACTTCCCAGGTCCTGCCTGTCACCACGGCACACCACGGATTTGTCTGATCTCAGTGAGAGATAAGCTACAGGGTGCCTAGTCAGCAATCCACAAAGCCACTCCTCCAGGTTGAAAAGATGCAGCACCCTTTATCATCCTCAAATCTTCCCTAGACTAAAGCCTGCCATGGTCTTCCATTCAGCTCATCTGAACTCAAGCTGCTCCTCTCAGCAGGTTATCTGCCCCAGTGCTCTGGTTTCCGGGAATCTTTTGGGGTATTCTTGGGCAGATGAAGGAGTTTACTTACATTTCTCTAGGGAATCGTCATCATTTTTCAGTCTCATTCCCATTTTGGATCACAGCTAGGGCATATGAAAGAGTGAGGCTCCTCTATCCCTCATCATTCCACTACCTTAGCCGAAACTCCCAACCCTGATACAACTACAGGACAGCTTGGAGACAAAGACAGAAATCCAGAGTACTCTAATGGAAAACATCCTTTTTCCAAGCTGACTGAAACAATGCCTACCTCCTTTGTCAAGACAAACAGTAGGGGCTTTGTCAAGGGATTTGCTAACATCTAGGTGAATAATCAACAGTCTTCCCCTGATCCCATATGCCAGTCAAAAAAGGAAATGGTCTTGACCTGGCATCACTTGTTCTGGGGTAAAAGTGCTTCAGTTTTCTACTTTTTGTAAACAAATTTGCTCTTTTTACCTTATTCATTTTCGCTTCATCAACCACATCCTTGGAAATGTCCTGGATTATTTCTGGACACAAGACAAGAAGAATGATCTGCAGTGGCCAAACTGCAGCTTTACGTTTGGTGCTTTCAGCAAAACCATCCACCAAGTCAAATAATTTTTCTGCACATTCTATATGAAAAAAAAAAAATCAAATGACACTATTAGGAAAGATAATATAGGTTTGTCCTAGACCCATGTAGCAAATTAAGGCTCTCGTTTCTACAGGAAAAAAAAAATTTGGGGAGGAAGTATATAAAATTAGCAATTGGAAGTATTCTCCAAAAATGTCTATTTATCTTTATCAATCTAGCAGGAAGGAACAGTCCACACAATGTTCTTTTACTATCCTCAATAGTAAAGGAGGATAGTGAGGAACAAACTCTTGTAATTGGTTTATTTGTTTTTAAACAAAAACAAGTGTTCTACTCAGAACAGCCTGACACCAGAGAAAAAGGTAAGTTAACTCAATACAAGTAGGCATGTTACTATTTGTGGTTAAGAGGAAATTAAGGAGAAGAAAAGGAGCTAACTTAATAACATACAGCCACAGAGATGCTATTACTTAGATACACTCGAGCATTCCTAGCACAGACTTCTTCCCAGATCTCATTCCACAACAGCAGAAAAATATCCAATTAAAGGCCATAGAAATAAGGGTCTCAGGCCAAGTTTCTGGCCAGGAAGACTGTCACTTCCCTAAACACAGAGAAGTATATTTTAGGATCCACATAAGAAATAATTCTTCCTGAAAATACCGGTTTCAGTGATGAGGATCAAATGATATAATGTCAAATGTTTTTGCAAGCCTTTGAATGCATGGAAATGTTAACTATCATTTTTTAAAATAGCACAAATTAAATCATTCAAATAGAAAATTATCTCTGTCTTTGACTTCCAAATGCAGGAAAGAGTCTGAAAAAAACAAGATCATCACCTGTGTGTGAAAATCACACTCCTGTTGGGCCCTTGCTACCACTAGGTTTGAAGAGAGCACAAACAGGGATTAGATCCTTCTACTCAGAGAAAGGCCGTTTGCAGTTCATCTTCATGGAAGTGCCACATGATTACTTATATCCTCAGCCTTATGTATGTAATCAAGATGTAGAGGGACTTGGCTCAAAGCAAAACCACAGTATCTGAACACAAAATTCAATCACTATCTTACAGGATTTATCTCCAACACGTCAATTTTCTACATAAAGAAAAAGACTTCAGAGGGAATCCAATTTTAAAAAGTTCAATCTTCACTTCAACCTTCCCCTTGTCTTGATTAACTACAGGAAAATAAAGGGGAAGGCAAAGGAAGGAGAGGTTTCCATTTTTACTTTATCTGACATAAGAAATGAGGTTAAAAGTTTAAAGGATGACAGCCTTGGTCTAATAAGTCCAGAGGGTAAAAGTAAATAAGTCAGTTTATTCTTACCAGCCATATCTGTCTGGGGAGTCTGGTACAGCTTTGTAAATTCATCAGGATAGTTCTCTACCCAATTCCAAAATGCCTAATAATAATTTTAAAAACACACAATTTTACATCAAGGTCGTGATCTTGTCAATTTAGGAAACAAAAAAAAAATTGGCTATATTATGGGTCACATTCATTATAAATCTATCCCAATACAATAAGCATTTATTAATACCTAGGCACCCGTAAGGGCATAGTATCAAGTGCTGGTGGTGCAAATGCCAAAAGAAGCAGCTTGGCCTTCCAGGCTTTTGCCACCTTCTTTTGGAGGCAGGATAGACACTGTAAACAGGTGAGTACATACAGGATTCTTTGTGGAAAGAGCACTAAAATCAAAGAGTAATCCTGCCATGTCCCATAAGAAAAAAAATGTTCTTTCTTTAAAATAATTATTATGTAGTAATTACTATCAAGGCAAACATCTAAACAAAAGTAAAGGTATAACTTAAGATGAAATTCAACAAGCAATTTAAGCAATAAATATGTAAGAAAAGAAAAACATTTACCTTTTCTAGGCTATTTATAACTGCTAGCTGAGCTACCTTCTTTAAGGCTTTAAACTTAAATACAGTTTCTGTGGGGAAAAAAAATTAATATACATGTTAATTATGTAGTATGTAGATATATCCACACATTTATGAGAAAAGCCAGTTTTATTTCTGCAGTCACCCATAGTAGTAGAAATAGAGGGCAACTCTGAAAACAAGCTACACGCTCACCATGAATCTCTTGGAAAGGAAAAGACAGACTCTGGAAAAGAATGCTTTCCTATCACCCCATTATCCCATATTAGAAACAAAGACTATTTGGATCTTCCATGCCTCAGGCATTCTTGCTCATTCTCCCTCTGGGGCAAAGTTTAAAATGGCAACAGACCCACATCCTGTATGACCACAGGGATGTGGAGATGGGCTGTGCATTACTGTGAACTGAAAGAGTTCATCCATCCAATAAACTCGTTTCCTTCCCAGAAGAACCTCCAAAACAGTAACCTAAAGGCTTTACAAGAGACATCTGAATTAAACTGAGCTGAGCAGGCAACATTTATTTCTTAAAAGTCAGTAACTAGTTGAGAAGAATCATAAATCAGAAGTGACACTGGTTCCACTGAACAATTATTAAAAAGCTCTAAATTCCCAATAAAACTCCTTTGTTGTCCAATGGCAAATGATAGATTTGGTTGATTTTCCAACCAGAAACACAGCAATCTAACTAACAGATGATACAAAACTTGGTTGCTCTCTGCCAGTAAAATTCTGTATTTTACAAGATTTTTACAAGAAAAGGATCAATATTTAAAAAAGAAAGAATATTATCTTGTCCACTGTGACGTGGTTATAAATTGCTTTTGCTGTTCCTCTAATGATGACAAAATCAAAAGGGGAGAGCTGTTAATTTTGAACAAAGTTAGCTGATAGCACAATCTCATGAAAGATTCACATCTTGAGTCACAGATAGTCAGTACAGAAAAAGCCCACATACAGATCTAGTAATTCAGCTCATACATTTTGAACATATCTTTTTTTTAAAAAAAATTCCAAAAGTCCTTGCCTAAATCAAGTTATGGGCTAATGAAATATTTGACTTTTAAGTCACACCTTAAAAATAATTTTTGCTATAGACAGGTGGCCTGGTTTAACTAATAGACTTTTGGACAAAAGCCAGAAACCTGGATTCAAATCCTGAGTCATTCTTACTATAAGCTGTATCATCCTGGACAAGTCACTAAAGATGTCTCAGTCTGTAAGGGAGAGAATAGGATACCTACTTCACAGGCTGATGTGACTGTCAAGTGAAATGATTCATAGAAAGCACTTTGCAAATTGTGTGTGTGTGTGTGTGTGTGTGTGTGTGTGTAAATGTGAGCTATTATATAAAAAAACTTATTAAGAAACAAGTAAAACAAAAACAGATAGTAGCTGATGAATTAACAAGAATTTTGTTTTTAATCTAAGATCTAATGTTTTATTATTTTACGAGATAAAACTTACTTATGGAAATTATGAACCTAAGCCATTTCTTTGTTAATCTGAATAACAAAAATAACAAGGTTATAAAGAGAAGCGGGATAGACAACTCTTAGTAACTAACACTAGCCATCCCTTCTATGAAACAAAGGCAGATTTTTCTATCCTACTGCCAAGATAAGGGAATAAGTGGAAAAGTTATTTGAATGGACACTACTTACAGTTTTTGAAAAGCCTTGCAAACACTGATTAAGCTACAAATAAAGCTACATGACCTTATGGTTTCTCACTCTACCCAAGAAAGCTTGGGCATCAAAAGGTTAAGTGACCCAGCAATCAATTCAATGAAATGAGTCAGCGACAGAAGTAAAAATAGACACTGAGATGCTGGACTCAAGTTCACAATCTCCTTCCTGGGTTTTGTTCTGCCACTGAACTTGGTTACTTCAACTAACAACTGGCTTCCCTGTGATCAACAGTGCTTGAAAAACAGTAATCGGATGACCAGGAACTGCCCTCAGGACTTTCAGATCCAGAAAAATGAAAGAATCTATACTTTGCAGTCTCATTCTTTTAATCAATGCAAATAACACAGAAATATGTACAATGTTCCAAGTACAGAGGCTCCTGTCTCAAAAGGGATCACTTATTTTCCCAAGAGTATCAAGAATGAATTGCAACTTCAAAAAGCCGTTTCATTAGGTCATCTGGACAGGCAATTATTTTTCAGAGTGGAATATGAAATTCATTTCCATGTTCAGAATGAACAGGGCTTATGCCATTTTTGCTGATTTTTTCCCTTGGTTCACGTGGATTACTTTCAGCTAGGCCACAGATGAATATTTCAACATACCCTGCAAGAGCCGCTTTAGTTTTGCACAATCCACATTGATATACTGTAATAATTCTATATCATGGACATCAACATTATCTTCTGAACAAACAGTCAATTCCTGTAACCTGAAAGACAAAAGCAAAAATCGAGTGTCTAAATATTTCCAAATATTGTAGAGTACTGATTCACTTGAAATATTCACAAATAGCACAGGAAAAAGGAATTATAAAATGTACCAAGTGCATGACTTTAAATGACATAATAAAATATTTCTCAAAATTTTTCAATAAACAAATTTCTAAACTCAATTTTAACTAAGTTATTAACAATTACATCTGCTGGACCTCACAAATGTATACATCCAGAAAATATCTGTCCCTAGGGGGAAAAAAAACTAATCAGGTAAGACTTTAAGAAATTTCTAAAATTTTAAATTTTAAAAATTTAAGGGCTCAGGTGCAAAGTGAAGAGAACCTGCATCCAAATTTGGCCTCAGATACTTACTAGCTGTGTGACCCTGAATGGGTCACTTGACCCTGCTTCCTTCCAAATAAGTGTGTATGTATAAATGTATTCATATGTGGATATGTGTGGATATGTATGTATATATGTGTGTATAGATATGAGTATATACATTGCATGTATGTGTATATATGTGTGTGTATACATTGCATGTATGTATGTGTGTACAGATGTGTACATACATCACATGTATGTATATGTGTGTGTATACATTGTATGTATGTGTACAATCTAAAAGATGTGTGTTCTATCAGGTCCTCTCCATACTATGTATTCTTCTACCACTTAAAGTATTCCATATATTTTCTTTTCTTTATCAGTAAGTCAGCCACCTAGAGAAAAGTCATATTCTTTACAGAGTCAGAATCATTCAGATAGTTTCATTAAAGAGGCAGCAGACATGAAAAAGTATTGCAAATCTGAATCCACTTAACTCGATCTGATTTATCCTAAAAGCTTTTTCTAGGCTGTACCGTATTTTCAATAGGGCTATCAAGTAATGCTAGTAAGAGTGCCAAATGAAGAAAAAGAATTCTGGGCCCCCTTTACATAGAACCTAATTTATTCCAAGCACAGAAATGGGATACATCACAGCAGTGACTATTTTGAGCCAGAGGACAGCATTGGCTTGTGTCAAAATCGGCATCAAAAGGGTGGGCAAGGCCCCATAGCACCGACACTGTGTGATGTCAATAACTGGAATCGATTCGGTGTCAGCACGGTCATAGAACTTTCAGAGGATGTCCCCCCCAGCCTTCTGCTGCTAATGATGACCTCCAAAGCTCTCCCTCTCTGAGGCTGCTTCGGCCCACTGCTGCTTCCAGATGTGTAGCTAGCATGACATGTACGACACATCACAGCAGCTCTTCCTGTAGCAACCCACAGTGGGAATGGGAAGGCCCTTTACATGCCCAAAATACCACAGCTGCTCCAAAGGGACCCCAAATATACTCTGACAGGAAGTAAGGTTCAAAACATCAGCCAAGGCTTTCAGAGGGCTGACCCCTTGGGCCATTAGCAACAAATGGCAAGATCAAAAGGAAGGCTCAAGAGGAGCCCATTTAATTTACTGTTATGGGGAGGGGGAGTTTATAAAACTCAAAAGGTCCACTGGAAACCAGGTTAAATTAAAAGATGAACTGATAAAAACTTTTAAAAGCATACATAAATAGACATGCAATAATATTGCACATGCAGCCATTTAGTCAGCTGTGGACTCTGAAGATGATCTTCAAAAGGAAATGAGCTCAACTACCCTGCTGAGTTCTCTATAACTGTTGGGGCTAAGTTGCTTCCAATCATGTGGCATGCTTGCCACATTCAAAGCCATGATTTTTATCATCCAAGTTGATTCTCACAAATGGTAAGATTTGTACAAACACCTAAGATCACATAGGCCCTTGTTTAAACTGATAATTACATCAGAATTAAAAAGAGAGCACAGATTCATCTTCTGAGAACCATGACTAGTCCTACCGGATACAGTATGAGCTATCCCCCAAACATGAATTCAGATACAAGCACCGCCTCTAACAAAAACTTAGCATCAGTATCTTAGAATGACCAATATTTTATTATTCCTTCACTTAGAAGAATGATGACAGTTCTGAGAGTGCTCAACATTTGAAACAAGTTAAGTATTTTCAGCCTCTGAGCCACCAATTCTGCCAACAGGCTGCCAAAGACAAATTTAAAGCCTCTGAAAAGGAAGATTCTGATTGGTTGGCAATGTCTCTAAAAGGCCAGTCTCTGGCTTGAAAGCTGAGATATGTGGGAGAAGCAACAGATGACAGACCAAAAGAAGAAAAGCAGGGACAGAAAGTCAGAAAGAAAATGGCCATGAAAGGCAGCCAAAGCGGAAGCAAACGCAAAAGACCCTGAGAGCACTAGCAAAGAAGGCAGCAGGGAAACGGAGGAGACAAATTCTCAGGGCCAGGCCTTGGAGGCCATGCTGAAGGCAGGACAAGCCAGAGACTGTACAGGGCCAAGCCAAAACAAAACAAAATACAGAAGGGTGCTGAAGGCTATAGGAAAACGCCAGTTCTCACCTCGCAGGCTACCCTGGGTAGGCAAACATCTTACAAGGGACATAAAGTGATTGGAGAGAAGGAAAATGTACACCTGAAGGTTCCCATGATGACATGAAAGACTATGAAAAAATGTCATCCAAATAAAAGGAAAGCTTTTTTGTACAGGTACTTGTAGCCTGTTTTGCTGCATATATTTATTTGCTAACAAATTCTTGCCAGGGCAGAAAGGGTCAGCCAGCCAACTAGTATTTATTAAGTGCTTACTATGTCCCAGGCACTGTGCTAAGCACTGGGCAAAGCAAGAGAAAGGAGCTTATATTATAATGGGGGAGAGAATTAGTAAATAACTGGGTACTTACAAGATATACAAAGAGTAAAAAAAGACATTCTGAGAAGGGAAAGGGATGGGAGTGGTTGGATGGGAGGATTGGAAAGGCCTCCTGCAGAAGAGGAAATCGTGCTGAGCCAAAGAAATCTGAGCAAAGCAAAAATCAGTGTGAAGGGGACAAAGCCTTCCAGAGCAATGGGGGAGACGGGCACTGCAAAGGCCTAAAGATGTGTCCAAGAAGGCTTCAAGTAGAAAGTAGCAAGAGGCAGAGTGGGGCAGGGACAACTTGGGCTTGGCGACTGCCCGTCAAAGGAGGCTCCAAGCTTGGAGATGGGTTCAGGACTCCAAGACCAGTTCTGGGGCTGAGCTGGCTGGACTGAACCTCAATGTGTATAAAGGGGAAGAAGAGGCAATGAGGGCGACAAGGTTGGTGAGGCTCTCCAATGCCAACCAGAAGTGGATTTTTATCTGAGTCTGAGGAGTCAGGCCTTTAGAAAAATCATACTGATGGCTGTGTGGGAGGCGACAGCAATGTTCTGGATGAGAGATGGTGTGAATGGAAAGCAGGCCATGAATGGGACGACTATCAGAGAGGCAGAATGGGCACTGCCTGGCACTGTGGGGAATCAGGCCACCAAGGATGATATCCAGGTAGTTAACCTGGAGGAGACTAAGAGGATGGCAACACACTCAACCAAAATCCAGACATGAGAGGAAGGGGGACGTGTGGGAGGGGAGCTACAGGACATGCCACCTGAAACAGTGGCTTGGAGCTGAGAGACAAATGAATACAGAGTGAAGCAGAGGTTGCCTTATGATTTGGATCCCAGTGTTCTCTAACAAAAAACAAAAGGCAGACCTATAAAAGTTTTCAGGTTTTAGCAAAAAATAACTTGTTTACAAGTTGAAAGAGATGATCTATAGTCAGTCAACAAACATTTATAACCTAGCACTGAGATACAAATAAGAAAAGGAAAGGCAGTCCCTACTCTCAGTCAGCTTACAGTCTGTGTATGACATTCATTTTCAGAGCCAAGCAGAACAACTAATGGGAGGTTTGGGGGTGAGTGTACTGCCCCACCTGAGGGACTGCAAACAGCAAAATGCTGGAGAACCGGGATTGCTCAGATTTCCAATCACCTATGGATGAGCAGCGGAGGGCCATCAGCTGGACCCGTCATGGTGCTCTGCCATTTCAATCGTGATGAACTCTTGGTGGCCCCATGGGGGTATTCTTGGCAAAGACCCTAGAATGCTTGGCCATTTCCTTCTCCAGCTCACTTGACAGATAGGAAAACCAAGGCAAGCAGGGAGAAGTGACTAGGCCAGGGTCTAGTTGCTAAGTGTCTGAGGCCACATTTGAACTCAGGATGATGAGTCTTCCTATCTCCAGGCCAGATGGCCTATACACTGCTGTCCTTGGAGCTATAATCAGAATGAGGCAAAGCAGGTGGGCAAATGTCCAAAGGGGAAAATCCATGCCAGACAGGTGTCAATGGCCATGGAGAAGCAATTAACTTCATCTAAAGAAGGCCAGAGCAAAGCCTGGTGGTAGAGAGGGGGAAGTGGACCAAGCTGTGGCGGGCAAAGCCAACAGGAACACAGACTCCAGTAGGCTTGTCCTTTGGCCCTGACTAGTGCAGGCCAGCTTGGGAGCAAGGGGCAGGGAGACACAGCCTTGGCTCTGCCAAGCCACTAGCTTTCTGGGTCAATGGTGGGTCAGTTCAACTTAACACCAAAGGAAACAAGTCTATGGGGTCAGGAAACATCCCACCCCGGAACAACTTGCAGAATGAGGGATTCCTCAGGAAGAACAGCGATAAGGTAAGAGAAGAAAAACAAGGCACTCCCCCCTCCACCCCCCACAAAAAAAGTCTCTGCACTCCATGGTTTACTAGACTTATGAAGGCCTGGAACTTGCGAATTAGGAAAGAGAGGTAACTACACAGTTTGGTGGGCTATCAATTTGGGAGACAGAGGGTCCACTTCAAGAGTTCTGGGCCTTGAAGGGGCCAACCTGCTCTGGGACAAGGGAAAATGCTTCTCCAAGCACTAAAATTTTCCCCGTGGCTTCTCAAAATGTTCCATTCAAAAAAAGAAGTGGTGGGAGATGGGGCCTTGCTTTAGGCTGACTGAGCAAGGCAGAGCACCAGACCTCAAACCTGCTTAGGCAAGGCCTGCTCCCAAACCCTCGCTCTCTCATTCTCAGAACTTTTCTTTCCCATGAAGCTTTGTCCTCAGACTGCAAAGAAAGAAGTAGGATGAGTTCTGGAGTTAAGTGAGGCTGGAAGGACCCATTCCTTATTGTGAGATATGGGACCATGGACCACTGCTCTGGAAGGGCTGGTCTTACCTCCACACCCATATGCCCCTAGAAGAGAAGAGATTTCCACAATCTGGATAAAAGCATGCTAAAACGGGTACCAAGAGAACTAGGTTCTAGTCCCCGCTGATGTTGACTTTGCATCTCTCTTTCCTCCTCTATAAAAAGAGAGGAAGATCCTTTCTAGATGATCCCTAAGGGAAAGGGAGGAGGGAGTGGTTGGTAGATTCTAGCCCCACTTTCTTTCTCCTCTGTTAAGTGCTGCCACCCCATCCCCACCTCCTGATCCTCAACCTTCCTGGATGGAAAACTTGAAGAACTAGTAATTTAGCACCCAGATAAAGAAAAGAATTGCTCAATTTAAATAGGAAGCCACCAAAATACTGGATTCCTTGAAGGAGGGGAAAAATGTGGAGCAGCAGCCTTTCCATCTGATTTCCTGGGAGACACACACACACACACACACACACACACACACACACACACACACACACTCACTCACTCTGTCTCTGTCTCTCTGTCTCTCTCCTAAAATGAAGGTCCTTTTCATGCCTTTTGTCTCAGGTGAGATTTGCGAAGCTTATCCCAGGAGAAAAAATTCTAATGCTGATCTGAACATACTTGGGCCATGTCTTCTGTGAGTGTTTTTCCATAAGATCAAAGGATGCCCCTTCTCTCTAACCCAATACTAACTGAAAAGGCAAAAGATTGTTTAATCTGCAAATACAGTTAAGTGACCCAGGCTGGCTCTTGGCTTTTCAAAATAAAAGGTGGCCCTTGGAAGGTTCCTTCTAACTGGCTAAGTTAAGCCTCAGTTGAACAGAGTCCGTCTTAAGACGGCTCTCCCAATGCCAGGAAGCTCATTTTATTGCAGAAATGCTGCCAAGTCTTCTAACCAGTGATAGTGAATCAAGTGACTCTGAGCTTAAAAAGAATAAAAGCACAAAGCATATAAGCTCTATTCAAAGACAATCTTTAGTGACTTAAAAAAAAAACCCATTCTAGAACTATCCAAGGCCTCATATATTTACTTGCTGCTAATAGTACACAAGATAACACTTTTTACTGGTTCTATTGTCTTTTTGTACCTTCAAGGTTCTGAATTCTATCGTGGCTGATAACAGCAAAGCCACTGGATTGTTAAACAATTTACCTTGAGGAAAAAGGGACTCTTTATCTGAGAATATTTTTCATCATCTGGTTATACTTCAAAATTCAGCCAATGGCTCAGAATTACTACATGGAATATTAAATAACCTCTTGGGAGGAGGGACCTACAATTTGAGCAGCATGGGAAAACTCCCTTCATTAAGGAAAAGCAGGAGTCACTAATTATTTCCAGCTGAGTGGGCTGCCTGGGCAATGTTAGGCTAAGTAAATTGCTCATAGTCACAGGAGACATAGATGTCCAGGACTTGAACCTGAGTTTTTCTGACCCCAAAGTCAACCTTTCATACTCAACCGATGTTACTGCTCTACAAATTATTATGGCTGTTCTTCTCTTCATGAATTTAATATATGCTGGTGGTTTATATACAATGATTTATGTTGTTCTGTATGTTGAAATGTTACTTATAATTTATAATTTTAAGAGAAAATTGGAGAAAAACTATAGAATAACATTCCTAAGAGAACATTAATCTATCATTTAAGTATTCACGGCAAACCACATCAATATTTTTGAGGTCACAAAAAGTGTCAGATGTACAAAAGTGCAGAAAGCTTTGGATGAGCTCACAAATCTCCTGGCACAAATCCACAAGATGGTGATGGACACATCTTCAGCCTCATGAACATAAAACAGAGGCAAGTGAAAAAGAATAAGCACAAACAGCCCAATACAAAACTAGTCATGAACAATGTCAGCTGACAAAGACAAGGAGGTGACAGAATGGGGCTAGGGTGGCAGAAAGGCTGGCTCCAGCATCATGTAGAGTCACCAGCAGCTACCTGTGGCTGCAGAGTCACTTGGATCTGCCTTTAATAAGAGGGTAGGTTCAATAAAAGAGAATTAAAGGGAAAAAAACTTTTTAAAAGAATAAGAAAAAGCCAAGAGAGGGGATCTAGCCCTCTGTGTGGAGCATCTCTGAAGGTATTCTGATTAGCCAAATATTAATGAAAACAACTGTGAAGCTAACTCTTTTTTTGAGGAAAAGAAAATTGCCTTATTTTAGGTTAACTAATCCCACCCAAGCCCCCAGCTGGGTGTCCAGCCAAGCTTCTATAGGATGATCTAAAAGAGAGAGTGGTTTGCAAACCTACAAACATCCTATACAAGGGAATTCTGAAGGGGATTCTGATTCTTGTTGGTTTGAGGGAATAAGTTGCCTCAGAGTGCTCAGATCACATCTTTGTACTTGCTGCCCTTAAGTTCCAATAAGGAGGCCAGGAATCAAAAAGCAATCTAGCACCCAAGACTCAGCCAGATTCCGGGTCACTGCTGGCAGCAGTATCACCCTCAGCTCTGTGGCCGAGACCAGGGTTTCTGTTATTCTGCTGTCTTGGACCCCTCTGCCAGCAGGCAGGTAAAGAAGCCCAGAGATCCACTTCTTCTCAGAAGCTTGTTTTTAAATGCAGTAAGATTAAATACATGATTTACAAGAGAAACCAACTATATCAAACAACAGTTATTAAACTCGGCAACCCTACCATCTAGTGAAAAAACTGAAAAAATGAGTTACATTATGGGCTACCACAAGTGCAGCAAAACATGATATAGTTTACAAAAGGTCAAGTCAAAGATCAGTAATCGAAGGACATTCAATTCAAGGGCATTTAGTAAGTACCTCTTTGAGGTAAGGTATTGGGCTAAGTGATAGGGAACAGCCCTTGCCCCCAAGAAGCTCCCATTCCACTAAGGAGACAGGGTATTGACCCAGAACCCTTAAGAGCTCAGGGACCTAAGGGGATGCAGGAAAGGCTTCCCTCGGGAGAGGGCACCTGAAACGAGCCTCCAAAGAAGCTGAGATTCCAAGAGCTAGCAATAAGGGATCAAATGAATTTCATGCACACAAGAAAACAGCTGTTCAAAACAACTCATTCATTCCCTGAGGAATTGAGGCAGGTGAGGGTTTAATAGGGAGCTTCTGAGGAATACAAGCTACTGAATATCACTGTAAAATGACTATTACCCTCACATCAAACTGGTTGTTTACTTTAATTAAGTGGAATATATTAGCAAGGCAAATTTAGAATCAAACTCAAAATTGACAAATCCTCTAGACTCTCCATTTTGGATATACATGATGCTTCCATTCCTCTTTCCCCCTAAAAATCCTCACAATTTCAGCAAAAAATGACCATAGCACCAAAGGAGCAATATTAACTTGAGAAAGAAAATGAATTTTTGGACAAAAAAATTTGTCATCTTCAAATTAAATTCATAACTGTCTGGACATAAATTCCTCCATTCAAAAACCTCAAGATATTCCCTATTTATTGCCTCTGCAGTGAAATAGAAACTTCTCCCTTTAATTTTGAATGCACTTTCCAATCAAGATCCCCTGCTCACATAACTCTCAATGGAGCTGTTGAACTGGCCCAGCTAGTGTTTCCC
This sequence comes from Myrmecobius fasciatus, assembly GCA_023553655.1. Classification (NCBI taxonomy): domain Eukaryota; kingdom Metazoa; phylum Chordata; class Mammalia; order Dasyuromorphia; family Myrmecobiidae; genus Myrmecobius; species Myrmecobius fasciatus. The sequence goes on along the minus strand of JAJPUD010006276.1, from coordinate 57,933 downwards.
TTCTCTGAGATTCCATTTCCTGCCACCATCTCTTCATGTTGCACTGTGCCCTCCTTACTACTGCCTTCTGACAGCCTAGGACACTGCCTTTAAGATCATCCCTAGTAGGGGGCAGCTAAGTGGGGGGGGGGGCGCCAAGGGGGGGGGGGGGGCAGCTAGGTGGCACAGTGGTTAGAGCCCCAGCCCTGAAGTCAGGAGGGCCTGAGTTCAAATCTGGTCTCAGACACTTCCTAGCTGTGTGACCCTGGACAAGTCACTTAACCCCAATTGCCTCAGCAAAAAGCAAAAAAAAAAAAGATCATCCCTAATTAACACTCAATTGTTAGTGCACCACCCACAATGCTTCTTTGTATTGATTTTACATGGACTTTGGGTATTTACTTGTCTATGTACATGCTGTCATCTTCCAGCAGAACAGAACTCCCTGAGGGCAGGAGCTGTTTCCCTGGTCTCTTTGCATCAGGTACCTAGCACAGGCTCTGGTACACAGAAGGTGATTAATAAATGCTTGCTGAAGTGAAATTCTTTAGGACAGAGCTGGCCTTGCGTGAAGACGCCCCATCCATTTCACTTCAGTCTGTCTGAAGCCCGCCTTGCTCCCCACACTGACCTGGTGGAAATACGACTGAAGACGGCGTTGAAGTTGTTACAGCTGAGGGAGAAGAGGACCCCAGAGGCGGAGCTCCGAAGCTCAGCTGCGTGTTGGTTCCCTTCCCGGTAGGTGTGAAGGAAATGGCAGATCTCCGGCAGCAACTGTTTGACCAGCATTGTTTCATCTAACCTCATCGTGTCCTTTGGCTGCTGAAATAAGAGTAAGACTTACTGGCTTGTTTCGATGTCCAGGCAGCAGAAATTCCCAACACAGAGACGGCAGGGAGAGAGACGCCTCTGCTGGAACCACTGGTGAGGCTCCCCCTATCCCCCCAGCCAAGGCCATCCCGCACTTCAGACCCCGACAGCACTGCCCAGGTGTTTACCAATGCAAGCACACGAGATCATTGGCAAAATCCACACAAGCAGAGGACAATAAATTACTGCTTTCATTCTTGTTCTGCTGTGCCTCCAATTACATCCCTGCGCTGAGGACTCCTAAAGCTTCACCAAACTAATGAAAGACACATCACTATCAGAGGAAGATGAAAATATCACTCTAAGATGAATTAGTCTATTACTAAGAAACTATTAAGTGATGGAAACATTGACTCTGACACAGATCCCTTACACTAACCCAAACTGAAGTTGGGGATTAAGAATGCCAGTCGGGCACAAGGACCATTACTCTGAGATTTCTCCAAGAAAGCTCGTCAGATCATCAAAGGGAAGGCCAGGGAGTGGGGGTCCCTTTCATTTGGCTAACCTCAGCCTGGTTTCAATTATTCCCTAAAGAGATCAACACTAACCACAAGTGTCTCAAGAATATTTGGCTCAGTTTAAAAGAAATTGCCTCAACTTGCTTTGAAGCATATCTTCATCTACAAAGACAAATAACATAGAATCACTCAGAGGTAATTTAAGGAAATCAACAATGCAAAATAATGCTTTTTAAACGTGTAAATTAAAATTCTCAAGTAACATATATCCAAGATGCATCACACATCTGTTTCTATTTCCATTAAGCTGTCCCTAAGACAGCATTATGAGACAGCATCTTCTAACAATCATAGGCCAGGATTCCAGCACCATCTTGGTCACAAAGCACCTAGCAAACAAATCCTGGGCAAGGCACAACCTGCCAGTATTCCCGGGCACCTTGAAAAATTTCTGCCTCACAAATGGGCTCCTCAACAGTGTCATATAGAGGTGAAAGCTCTATATGAAAAGCATATTACAGTGATGAAATCCCAGCTAAGTATGTGTGTACACATACAGGATAAAGTGTCATGGATTAGTCAATGACACTGGCCATTGTTTTTTGAAGTTCCTATCCAATGGCTCATAATTAATGGCTCATAGAGAGTGGCTAGTGAAGAGAAAATTCCAAATAAGGGATCAGACAAAAGTCCTATTTAGGTTTGGGATTTATTTTTCTTTACCTAACTTAGGAAAGTGTTTTGTAAACCAAAAATTCACTAAATAATAACCCACATTAAAATGTACCTAATTAAGTAGAAATGCACAACACTGTGTTTCAAAATCAGAAAAACACTTGTGAAGCACTAATTTAAGGAGGTGCAAAGCTATGTGGCTTTCCATCCCATTCCCTAGTCTCCCCTTCCTCTACTCAAACTCCATATTGAAAATGAATAGCATTAATAAGAAATGGGGGGGGGGGGGGAGAGGAAGAAAGGGAGAGGGAGAGGGAAAGGAAGAATAGAAAGCATTAATAAGAAGTTTGAGACAGACAGGACAGCTGGCCCATTTTCTAAATGTACTGGTTACCAATTTGAGAGGTATTAAATTATATAGATTGCTTTAAATCCTACTTGCTTCTGGTAACTAAAAAGGTTAAAATCCTAAAAGTAGAAAATGACCTTCTACCCAAATACTGACAAAAATAATTAAATTTAATGGGTCTATACAATGATTCTGAATATCAACAAACTACCTTATTTGTATAGATTTTAACAAGATCATTATGAAAAATGTAATATGGCAATCTTTGCCATTGTTTTTAAATACAATAAACAGTCATCTCTTCCAAAAATTTATAAAATAAAATATTGACATCTTCACAAAATCTTACTCAAAAGGCATGAATATTTTTTTTAAAGAGAAGAAAAAGTACGTCAAATTTTTGTTCTGCTAACCCTGGTAAGTATTTTAACTATATGAAGAAAGTTAACTATTACCTAATTAATGTGCTAAAGACAAGAAAGTTATTTCCCATTACATACATTAAATGTATGACCAGATCAATTCAGCTAACAAAATTTAAGTGCAATTATGGTGTTCCAAATACAAAGATATTTCACTTTTTTTCTGTATGCACACCAAAAACATCTGGATATAGATAATCAATTTCAAGAGTAAATTCACAAAACTTACCAAATCACTTACCCCAGCAAGGCATTTTTCCAGTGTATCCAAAATAATTAACTGAGAGAGATATAAATTTTTTTCAGCAGCTTCACCAAATATTCTCTGAAAGGAAAAACATTTAGAATGTTAAATTTTAATGATGACTACCTAATCTACAAGTCTAAAAAATGAGATGTTTGGTCAAGCAAAATTAACTCTTCATTGTACATATTTAATCTGTACTGGATTGCTTGCTGTCTGGGGAAGGGGGAGGTGGAAAGAGAGGGAGAAAAATCTGGAACCCAGTGTGCATATTGAAAACTATCTTTACATTATTTTGAAAAATAAAAAGTTATTACTAAAATAAGTAAAAGAAAAAACAAAACAAAAAATAGCTCTCCCTTTCAATCTCTATAAAGTTTTAAAAAACTCTCTGAAGGACTGGGTTTAAATATCATGTCAAAAGTGAAAAATACTTGCAAATTAAGACAACTCTGAGATACCACTACACACCTGTCAGATTGGCTAAAATGACAGGAAATGATAATGATAGCTGTTGGAGGGGATGTGGGAAAACTGGGACACTGATACATTGTTGGTGGAACTGTGAACGGATCCAACCATTCTGGAGAGCAATTTGGAGCTATGCTCAAAGAGTTATCAAACAGTGCATACCCTTTGACCCAGCAGTGTTTCTATTGGGCCTATATCCCAAAGAGATTTTTAAGGAGGGAAAGGGACCCACATGTGCAAAAATGTTTGTGGCAGCCCTTTTTGTAGTGGCAAGAAACTGGAAATTGAAAAGATGCCCATCAATTGGAGAATGGCTGAATAAATTATGGTATATGAATGTTATGGAATATTATTGTTCTGTAAGAAATGACCAACAGGAGGATTTCAGAGAGGATTGGAGAGACTTGCATGAACTGATGCTGAGTGAAATCAGCAGAACCAAGAGAACATTATACACAGCAACAAGACTATACAATGATCAATTTTGATGGACATGGTTATCTTCAACAATGATGTGATTCAAACCAGTTGTGCTGCGATGAAGATAGTCATATACATCCAGAGAGAGGCCTGTGGGAACTGAGAGTGAACCACAACACAGCATTTTAACGCTTTCTGTGAATATTTCCATGCATTCTGTTTTCCTTCTTAGGTTGTTTTTTTTCTTCTTCTCTTTCTAGATCTGATGTTTCTTGTACAGTAAGATAACTGTATAGATATGTATACATGTATTGTATTTTTCATATAATTTATCCTATTTAGCATGTATTAGATTACCTGTCATCTAGGGGTGGGGGGCGGGGGGAGGGAAAGGAAAAGCTTGGGAAAAAAAAAAGTTTTTTTGCAAAGGTCAATGTTGAAAGGTCACTCATATGTTTTGCAAATAAAAAGCTTTATTAAAAAAAATAAAATAAAATAAAATAAAATAAAAGGATGATACATAAAAAAAAAGTGAAAAATACTTATTTTCCTCCAGTTCTGGCAATACTATTGATATTTAATAGAATCATCCATTCTGTTGATTTTCTTTAAGTGTTTACAAAATCAGTCCCATTTTGGCATAGGGCATATGTTTAATCTGGAATCCTGACATCAGCATCTTATATTTAATTCCATTTTCACCCTCCCAGGTAATGCAGATCAAATCTTTCATTGCAATAAACTTATAATACCATAAAGTATTACAAATTCAAATAGTCACATTTTTTGGACTAACTAATGACCACCTATCATCTTAACAGGAGGGTTCTATGACTGACACAGATTTCATTCGTTTAACAACTATTCAATGAATACCAAATGGGTCCATTCACAATCCTAACTGCTATGTGAGTAGAGATAATTTGTGATTAGAAAGTTCCCATTCTAATTGGGGAAAAGCACGTGACAGTAACCAGAAACAACACAGCACATACCCAAGGGAAAACAAAAGTCCTGCCTTGCTGGGAGCAACAGAAGGGATCCTAAAGGAGTTAGAGCTAAAAAAAAAAAAATGCCTGTAGTTACACAGATAAATGTACAAGAAGTGAATTCGTTCCCAAAATTCTCTGAATTTTATTTTGAAAAAGTGAAAAGTACTACTCTCTTAATTTATTAGGTTCACATTTTGGGACTTTTACATGTAGAATTTGCTTGGAAAAAACAAAAAACAAAAAAACAAATCCCTCCCATATATGCAGCACAGTCATAGCCAAAGAGTACATAATCCTCAATCCAGGTGGATTAATAAGATTGGAGTAGAGTGATGAAGGCTTTTTGGAATTCCAAAGTTCTAAGTCAGATCTGAAGGAAATGCTGAAGTAGCAGATGAGACACAAAGAAGTGACCACAGAGGTGAGAGCAAAGAGGCTGAACGAGCAAGCTGTGGCCAGAAGCCAAGGAGTAGGTGAAAGGGAGTAACAGTCTTCTTGTAGACTAAGGACAAATAAGATTAGGAAGAGCTGATGGAGGGTCTGGAAGGCAGGGCAGAAGGAGACTTCATCAGCTGGGTAGCAAGGGAGTGACATCATCAAATCCCAGCAGCTGGGCCTTAAGCCTAGCAAGGCTGTGCAGTGGGCTTCAGAATCAAGAAAGGAAACCCTACCAGAGGCCTATAAAAGATCCATACTGCATTGGATATCTAGAATATTATATTTCAGTCACTTTTCATTTAAGCTGGATTTTGCTCCCATTGATATTATTTTAAATGTGCATGCTTAAAATTCCAGAGAATAAGAGATCTTAAAAATATATTCAAAAAAGATTAGCAACCAAAACTCTGCATATTGAATAACCTCTTCAAACATGTTCTGATCTACACTAGGAGGGTCATTGTTAATAGAGCCAAGGAAAAGCTTTAAATGAAAGAAAAAAGGAAAGGGGGGGGAAATATGTTGTCTGTGCTGTCCTACAGGATAGGTTAATTAATTAAATGCTCTCTCCAGTGCAAGTTAGGGGATAAAATCTTCCCAAAATTGTGCCATGATGAACATTCAAAAATACCCCCAGTAAAAACAGCAAATCAATTACTTACCATATTGTTAACATTTTTTAAAATATTGGTGAGGCCACTTATAACCAGGGAAAACTTGTATTTGGAAATGTTGATAAGACACTCCTTGTTGTGTTCAGTGCTGACTTTGGTGTGTGTAGTCTGCTGTCCAGCTTTAATTGGAAGCTAAGGGGGGAAAAAATGAAGCTAACATTGGTCATTATGATTAATGAAAATTTCACTGAAAATCATGAAATTTTATTTAAGAAAAAAATCACCAACAAGTTTTTTTTTTCCCTCCAACTTTCCATTCTTAGTATTTGAAATACTGTTGTGTCCACTCCTTACATACTAGTTATTCTATCGTTAACAACTTTCTGTTGTTCGCAGAACTCATCTTCCCCATCTTCCTGGACTCATTGAGACCTAGCTCTTCCCAGAACACACTAAATTCTTGGCCACATCTTCCATTTCTTTCTTGTTCTCATACATTGATTCATTCTCTTTCCCTTCACTGCAGTTTCTGATGAAGAGATGTCCTTTCTCTTCCCCAAGGGCCCTGAATTTATTTCCTCCATTCTCCTGTATCAAGCTGCCTCCTACAATTATCTGTCTTTTGCCTCTCTTTCTCTTCTCCTCCTCACTCCCCACCTCCCCACTCCCACCTTCTAGCTACTCAGTCCTGAGCTGCCTATTTACACTTGCATTCCTCCCTAAACTTTAAAAAAAAAAAAAAAAAAGTTCCCTTGATCCTAGCTTCCCCTCAAGTAAAAGGATCATGTATCTATAATTGAAAGTTAAGTGACTATACCCATTCTGGTGGCCACCCAAACCAAGCACTCTGTACACATGACAAAGTGCTTGTAATATGTTGATAACTGGAAACTGGAAACATAACATGTACACAATGTAGAATGTTCAACTGGAATTCAACAAAAAAGTCACATATCTATCATTGTACTCTAAATCATAAAATATAAGTCTACAACATCTCACACCCCATACCAAGATAAGGTCAAAATAGATTCATAATGTAGACATAAAGGGTGATATTACATGCAAATTAGGGAGAACAAGAGATAGTTTACCTATCAGATCTTTGGAGAAGAGAGGAATTTATGGCCAAAGAAGAACTGGAGAACATTATGAAATGCAAAATGGATAATTCTCTAATCAACTTGGAACTATGTCCAAAGGGCTATAAACTGTGTATACTCTGATGCAGCAGTATCACTACTGGGTCTATATCCTAAAAAGGTCACAAAACAGGGGAAAGGACCCACATACGCAAAAATGTTTGTAGCATTATTGTAGAGTATTTCAGAAAAGCCTGGAAAGATTTGCATGAACTGATGCTGAGTGAAGTGAGCAAAACTAGGAGAACATTGTACACAGAAACAGCAAAACTGTGTGATGATCAACTATGACAGACTTAGCTCTTCTCAGTAATACAGTAATCCAAAACAATTCCAATAGACTTGGGGTGAAAAATGCAATCCGTGTCCAGGGAAAAAACTATGGAGAGACTGAATGCAGATAAAAACATATTATTTTCATCCTTTTTTGTTTGCTTTTTCTTTCTTGAGGTTTTCCCCTTTTGTTCTGGTTTTTCTCTCACAACATGATTAATATGGAAAATGTTTAAAAATGATTGTACATGTAGAACCTATAACAGATTGCTTGCTCTTTTAGGGAGGGGGGAGGCAGAAAAAATTTCAAACTCAAAAATCTTATAAAATGAATGCTAAAAACTATTTTTACATTTAATTGGAAAAATAAAATAATATTGAGAAAAGTTTAATAATTTAAAAAAAATAAAGGATGGTATGACAGAGTGGACAGAGCAGCAATATCTGGATTCAAAATCTGCTTCAACCTTTATGAGGTGAATAGGCAAGCTTAGACTCCAACCCTATCTAACTTCTCTCTCTGCAGGTTGCTCTCTGGACTGGCTCTACTTGGTTCCTGAGCCAGTCATCTCCAATCTCTCCTTTACCTTTATAGCTCACTTTTAGTGTGGCCTTCCCCCATAAGATTGTCACCTCCTGCAGGGCAGATACTACCTTTCTACTTCTTTTCTACTTCTTTTCCAATGCTTATTAGAGTTCCTGGCACAGAGCAAATACTTAAAAACTGGGTGGGGATTGTCAGACTCTTAAGATTTAAGGTCCCTTCTAGCTCTAAATCTCTCATTTTACTATGCTTCAGAATTAAGGCTCAAATGAAAAAATGATCAGTTTCTTTGTTAACTTCAGAGTGTCATGTCCATGAAAGTTAAACAATTAGGCCCTTTTCTCATCTTCAAAACTCCAAACTCATTTACTATAAGAATGATATAACATTGTCTATTTTTAAATGGGTACACCCAGAAAACTTGGTTGTAAGATGTGATGGAAAACATCTCATCTTACGACCAAGTTTTCTGTAACAGTGGACTAGCTACAAATGAATGGCTAAGACTCTTAATTAAATGCTTGCTAAATGGGATACTTGGAGAGATTAACACTTAACTAATTCTAATGTATAAGTGATAACAGTCAGTAGAACTGTCACCCTTTGCTAACTGCTGACAGCTTACCAAATTTGATGGTATTTTAAACTTTTCAAAACAAACTTGACATATCTTCTAATATACTGATTAAACTCGATTTCTACTTTGTCATATTATGGCAAAAAATAAATTCTTTCAATTTCATTAACTGTAATTAGTCAGTTCTCTATCTTGAAATGGTTACCAACTCAAAATGCAAATACTCCAAAGAATGAGTGGAGTCAGCACAAGAAGGCCAAACTGAGATATTAAACATAGCAATATGAACAGTAGACAGTTTGTTTCTAGTTCTACTCAGAAATTCTTAAAAAATGTCAAAGATCCATTTTTTCCATTATGTTCAATTCATTCTGTTGTTAACAAACCCCTTGTAGTCAAATGGAAAAATGTATTCTGCTCAAATTCATCTAATAATAGTTTCATCTAAAAATCAAAAACAAGCAACAATATAAGGAAATAAAGAGCATCTATTATGTCATCTTTAGACACCAACTCACATGAATAAATCAGTTTAGGAACTAGCATAGAATATATATTGGAATTGACAGTTTGTTATTACACTGCTAAATTCTGTACTCTAACATAGTCATTCTTCAGGATTTATTAAGCACTTATGCGCCAGGCCCTAAACTAAGCATCAAGTGTACAAAGCCAGAGAAAAACATGGTTCTGGTTCTCAAGGAGATGACTTTCAAATGGGAAATAGAACAGAGAAGAAATAACTAGGTATGTGCAAGAAATATATAAACTAGACTCAAGGCAATGGGAAAGGGCAGGCATTAACATTAAGGAAGGAGGGAAGAAAGGTTTCCTGCAAAAGATGGGATAAGAACTAAGTCTTGAAGGAAGTCAGATAAAGTTAGGAGTCAGAAGTAAAGAGAGAGAAATCTAACCAGTGAAAACAAACATGGAAATCCAAAGGAGAGGGAATGGCAGATGTTAGTGTACCACGTTGGGGGAAGTAAGAGAGCACTGCAGGATCCTGCAGTGACAGGGAAGAGAACAGGATATAAGATGACCAGAAAGAAAGGAAGGGCTGTTATGAGTTTTTCACACCTATTTCTAATTGATCCTGAAGGGAATAAGGAACCACTGAAGCTCACTGAGCAGTGAATGGCAGTGGGAGGGAAGGGGAATAGAAACCAGTGATGATATAGTGATACCTCCACTCCTTGGCAACTGAGTGGAGGAGGTATTGGAATAGGAAGAGACCTGAATCATCCGACCAATGAAAAAGCTATTATAGTGGTTGGTCCAGCCAACAAAAAGTAAGAAAGGTCAGAATGGGGCTGTAACTGGCCCAGTGGAAAGAAGGGGGACATATGCAATAGATATCAATCATGAAGCTAGAAACAAGATTTGCAAATGGATTGAATATGAGCAGCAATTGAGAATAAGAGAGAAAACTAATGAGATCTGCCTTGTACATGTTGAGACTGAGGTGCCTACAGAACATCCAGCTGGGAGATGTTCAAAAAGGCAATCAGTTAACCATGACAGTAGCTCCACAGAGAGGCAAAGACTAGAGACACAGAGCTGGGAATCACATGCACGGGAGAACCAGTGCAATAGGAGCTGCTGAGATAGATTCCTAAGAGACAAGAGAAGAGGGTCCAGGAGAGAGCCCTGGAGAATGCCCACTAGGCTGTGATGGAGAAAGATCAGAAAAGCAAAAGCCTTGTCAAAAAACCCTAGAGAGACTCAAGTATTCAGGAGGAATTGTCGGTGCCAAAGGCTGAAGAAGTCAAGAAACAGATGGACCAAGAAATGCCAAAAGATTTGGCAATGGAATCACCATTGAGAACTTTGAAAAAAGATTCACCATCCTCCCCAAATAAGCCCAAACCACTTTTTAGTTTTCCTACCACTCTTTCCCCTTCACTTTGAATAAGCTTATCCCCAAACCCAAATCTCCATAAACATGACACTGATTCCACAGAAGATATAAATTACTCCCTGCTTTGGAAACTCCTGAAGCATTTTATGTATGATTCTCTTAATATCATGAACAACTGATAGATTTTATTTTGACACATCATTTACTTTCATATGACAACCAAAGCCACTTTTCTCAAGCACATATCTGACCCAGTTACATTCCTATTCAATAAACACGCATGGTTCCTATTCCATCTTGAGTAAAATAGAAATGTCTTTAGTTAAACCTAGGAACTACTTGGCCTTCCATCCTCATGAGCTGCAATGGCAGTTTCCCTGCCACATTCTGCAATCCAGCTAAATGGACCTTTTCTAAGCTTCCTTCTATACAGTGCTCCATCTTCCATCCATCTCTCAGCTCCATGATTTCATACTGGCATCCTCCTGACTGGAAAGCATTCCTTTTTCAACTCTATTTCCTCTTATATCATGGGTTCCTGCTTATCTGTTCTTAAAAGACAAAACTCAAGTACCACTTCTGGTGTTTGCAGTCTATTATCAAAGGAAGGAATACCCAAAGATCTAGAAAAATATGGATTAATTTGAATTTTTTTTGAGTTTGATACAAATTTTTCCCTTAATACTCTGATGATTTATTTTTTCCATGCAAAACAATGTAAATCTTATATCGATTTAAATTTATATGAATTTATTTACTTATATCAATTTAAATTTAAATCAAAAGTTGTCTATTTTTACTTTCATTATTTCCTCTAAAATTTGTTCATTAGTTCTTCCTTTTTTTCATACCAGTTAAAGATACAACCTCTTTTTTTACTTCTTTTTATCATAAGTACCTTTTACATTTAGGTCAATGATTCATGTGAAATTTATTACGGTATAGTTAAATTTGCTTTCTGCTACACTTCTTTTTTAGCTTTTCCGTAGTCCCTTCAGAATAAAAAAAAAAAAAATCTTTCCAGTTAATTAAAAAAATACCTCCTACATGGACTAAGTCGTGGGGATGCAAAAAAAAAAAAAAAAAAAAAAAAAAAAAGTAAAAGACAACCACTGCTGTCAAGGAGCTCACAATCTAATGGGGGAGAACATGTGTAAAGAACCCATATGAACAAAACAGAAATAGGATAGAGGTACTCCAGGTGAACTTTGTTATTATTTTTTCTAGCTCTGTAAAGTAATTTCTTGGGAGTTTGGTTGGTATGGCACTGAATAAGTAGATTAATTTAGGTAGAATTGTCATTTTTATTATATTAGCTCGGCCTACCCATGAGCACTTGATATTCTTCCAATTGATTAGATCTGACTTTGTGTGAAAAGTGTTTTGTAATAGAGAGTTCCTGGTTTTGTCTTGGCAGTTGGACTGCCAAATATTTTATATTATCCACAGTAATCTTAAATGGAATTTCTTTTTGCATTTCTTGTTGCTGGACTTTATTGTTAACATATAGAAATGCTGATTATTTGTGTGAATTTACTTTGTATTCTACAATTTTGCTAAAGCTGTGAATTGTTTCTAGTAATTTTTTAGTTGATTCTCCAGAATTCTTTAAGTATACCATCATATCATCTGCAAAGAGTGATAATTTGGTTTCCCCATTACCTACTCTAATTCATTTAATTTCTTTTCTTCTCTTATTGCTAAAACTAATAGTTCTAATACAATATTGAATAGTAATGGTGATATTGGGCAACCTTGTTTCATCCCTGATCTTACTGGGAACAGTTCTAGTTTATCCTTATTACATAGGATACTGGCTGATGGTTTTCAATAGATGCTACTGATCATTTTAAGGAAAACTCCACTTATTCCTATACTCTCTAGTGTTTTCAATAGGAATGGGTGTTTTTATTAAATGCTTTTTCTGCACAAGATACAAATAATTAACAGCGGGAAGTCATTAGCATTAAGAGAAAACTAGAAAAGCAGGGTTTATTGCAGTTGAGAAATTGCCCAACTTTTTTTCCCCATTGCAAATATGTGTAAGGTATGTGATTATGATGGAATATCATTATACTATAAGAAATCACAGGAGACCAACATGTCATTTTGTATGCCAAGAGAAGTTCAAAATGGATACATGATTTAGACATAAAGGGTGATATAACATAAGCAAGTTAGGAGAACAAGGAATAGTTTACCTGTCAGAACTATGGAAAGAGAAGAATTTAAGATCAAACAAGGGAAAGAGAACATGATGAAATGCAAAATGGATAATTTTGATTACATTAAAAGTCTTGCTCATATAAAACCAATGCAACGAAACTAAGAAAGAAAGCAGAAAGACGGAAAACAATTTTTACAGCAATTATTTCTGATGGATATCCTTCCTCAAATACATAGAGAATTGAGTCATTCCCCAACTGAGAAACAGTCAAATGATATGAACAGGCAGTTTTCAGATGAAGACATTAAATTCATCTATAGTCACACGAAAAAATACTCTAAATCACTATGGACTGCAAATTAAAATGACTCTGAGGTACTACCTCACACTTCTCAGATTGGCTAATATGACGAAAAATGATAAATGATGCAGAAGTTGGGAGAAAATTGGGACACTAATGCATTATGGGTGGAGTTGTGAACTGATTCAACGATTCTGGAAAGCAATTTGGAACTATGACCAAAAGGTAATCAAACTGTGCATACCCTTTGATCCACCAATACTACTAGGTCTATCCCAAAGAGATCATAAAAAAGGAGAAAGAACCTACATGTACAAAAATATTTATAACAGCAATTTTTGTGGTGGCAAAGAACTGAAAATTGAGGAGATGACCATCAATTGAGGTATGAATACAACAGAATATTCCTGTGCTATAAGAAATGATAAGTGGGAGGATTTCAGAAAACCTAGAAAGACTTGCATGAACTGATGCTGAGTGAAGTAAGTGGAATCAGATTTAGCTCTTCTCAGCAATACAATGATCCAAGACAATTCCAAAAGTTTAATGATGGAAAATGCTATCCATATCCAGAGAAAGAATTTTGGAGTCTGAATGCAAATGGAAGCATATGATTTTCACTTGGGAATGTATGTGTGTAATCTTGCATGTCATGGCATCATCTTCCCGATATCATGGTCCTCTCTTTGAGAAAGAAGGACAAACAATAAATGACGAGTGACTTGGTTATTCTGAATAATGCAAGTTAATTCCAAAAGATTTACAAAGAAAAATGCTATCTGGCTTCTCTGAAACAGTCCCCTTCATCATTTTTTAGAATCCAAGAGTATTCAGTCATATACTTATATCATATTTTGTTCAATTATTTCTCGATGGGCATCCTCTCAGTTTCTTGTTCTTTTTTGTTGCTGAGTCATTTTCAGTCATGTCCAAATTTCTATGACCCCATTTAGGGTTTTCTTGGCAAAGATTCTGGAGGGGTTTGCCATTTCCCTCTTTAGCTCATTTTTACAGATAAAGAACTAAGGCAAAGAGGATTAAGTGACTTGTCTAGGGTCACACAGCTACTAAGTGGCTAGATCTGAACTCAAGATGAGCCTTTTGGACTTCAGGCCCAATCCTCTATCCACTATACTTTCAATTCTTTACAACAACAAAAAGAAGTTATATATTTTATGCATATATACATGTTCTTGTACTTTTTTGCTCTTTATGGGAGTGTAACAGTATTGTTATAGTAGCAACATTAGTATTTCTAATAGTTAATTGTTAGTAGCAGCACTGCATGGTCAAAAGTCATATACGTTTAATAACTATTTTCCAAAATAACTAGATCAGTTCTTAGTTCCACCAACAAACTATTAGTGTGCCTATTTTCCCAGAGCCCCTCCACTATTTGTTATTTTCCTTTTTTGTCAGCTTAGCCAATCTGCTATAGTGCAGGTATGAGGATGGTACCTCAAAATCATCTTAACATACATTTTTCTAATTATTAGTTAAATGTTATTACCTAATTATAAATTAAAGCATTTTTTCAGAATGCTATTGAAAGCTTGGATGTTTTCCTCTGAAAATCAAAAAGCAAGATTTTAAAGATCGGGTTTTTGGATGGGACTTGAAAGAAATCAGCAAAAATAGGAAACAAGATGGGAGGAGAGAGAATTTCAGGCATTAGGAGACAGCCAGTGAAAATGCATGATTTGGGAATGGAGTGTCTTGTGGCTAGCAAAGGCAAAGAGGTATATGTCAGGATTATCAACTCCCTGGGGATGAGTAATGTATAAGAATATTGGAAAGAAAACTGGAATGGGAGGAGGAGGTAGCAGGGAGGGTTGAAACTTTGAATAGTTTGTAGTTGTAGTTTAAGCAGTGGTGGTACTATGGGGGATGTTGAAAGAGGAGCAAGATAAACAAACATGTTCAGACCTATGCTTTAGGAAAAACATTTTGACAACAAACTATTCCATAGCGCAAGCATGGGTTACAGGAGCCTGCATCAGGATGGTCAAGGAAATATCAGAAGAGATGGGGTCAACTTGTAGACACATTGCAAACATGAAACTGGCAAGTCTTGGAGGTAAGAGTGAGGAGGCCAGAATGATTCCTAAGTAATGAGTCTGGGGATGACAGTGCCCTTGACAGTAATAGGAAGGGCTTGGGAATGGAAAAAGTGAGCCTATCTTTGGATATGTAGCTTGTTGAGGTTCTTAGGTTTCACTGAACATTCAAGTTCATGCTGGCTTCTAGGTCTTGACCTCATCCAATCAACTTTAACATTTTTCTCTGTTAAACCAAACATTTTGATCCAGATACTTTAGATTCTTCCTGTCTTTTAATGTAATTTGAAATCTAATAATGCTAGACCCTATGTTTCACTCCTATTTTCTCCAATAATCTCTTTAATTTTCTTAATCTTTTCTTCTCTGAATTTTGTTACTCTTTTGTCTAATTCTATGAAAGTATCATCTTCTTCACAATCTGGTATAAAACAAATCTATATGCAAATTTGCAGAAAATATTTTCACATTTAATTCACTAGTCTCTCTTTTTTACTTTGTTAATATGTATTCAGAAACATAAATGCTCCTGTTTTAACTGCCCTCCCATAAATATTAATGTTATCAATCTACAAATGTATATTAAGTGCCAGGAACTGTCCTAGGTTCTAGGGATCAAGTACAAAGAATAAAACAATCCTACTCACAATGGGATTACATTCTAAAATGTGAGCGGCATCAAGAACATGTAGACTTACATACAGTATAAATATAAAGGTAATACAAAGCAATTAAACACAAGGTAATATAGAAGAACAGGCTCTAGTAGTTTGGGGGTGATCAGGAAAACTTTCATGTAGAAACTAGTGCTTGAGCTGAGTTTTAAAGAGACAGGTGTAAATAGGTAATACATCTAGGGCACATGTGGTGGCCAATGCAAAATGATGCAAACATGTAATGAACACAAAGAACACCAGTTCTGCTGGATCACAAAATGTGGAAATAGGAGTAATGTCCAATAAAACTGGAAAGATAGACTGGAGCCAGCATGTCTCACTGTTATCATTTTTTTTTTAATACAGCTATTGTTTGATTTGTTCTTTGGCACACTCAATATTGAAGATATAACTACTTTGTCTCCATTTAGGTCTGTGTCTTTTGTTCATATTCTCTTTATTGATTAATTTTATTGCATTATGGTCTGTAAAAAATGTGTTTACTGTTTCCACCTTCCTACATTTATTTATAAATTCTTTATGTCATAACACATGATTAGTTTTACTGGCTGATGCTAGAAAAAAAAAAAAAAGTTGTTACAGTAAAATGAGTGAGTTTAGATAGCTTCAAAGGCCCCTTTTTAAGCCCAAAAATCTGTGCTCCTGTGATCAGGGCAGGAAGGAAGGTGTTAAAGCCACTCTCCTCCCTCTATTCCCACCCCAAGGTGAAAGAGGGAAGAACAACTTGGTTAACTTCACAATTTCCCTTAAGGCTGAAACAACCCTTCCCAGACCTCCACTCCCCCCCCCCCCCCCTCCACACTCCCCTCATGTAGTAGCTGGGCTAGACTTCAAGGCACAAAGGAGAGGCTCATTACTTCTTTTTTGGTTTTTGTCCTGTGGGCAGGAAGACTCAAAAATGACATAACAAGGACTGCAGTCTGGACAGAAAAAGGGAAGTCTTGGTTTAGGCCAAAAAGCAGACTGAAATGAACAGGACTAAATGGGGGCAAATAAGCCAGCACCAAGGAAATAAGTGGATCAAAGCAGTAAACTTGGGGCTACCTAAGGAGGTTATCAATAGTTAGGAGTCAATATTCCAGAATCTCAAAATGTTAGAACAGGAATGTATTTTAAGAGATTATCTTGTTTAATTCTCTCCTTCTACAGGTGAGAAAACTGAGGTGCTAGGAGAAGTGACTAATTGAAGTGATACAGATAGAAAGCTGTAGCTGGGCAGCAATATGGAGAGTGCATTAGACACGAGTCAGGAAGTCCTGATTTCAAACAGTGTCTCAGAGACATCTATGGGACTAGGGCAAGTTGCAAAACCTACCCTCTTGATTTCTCATTTTCTTCATCTCTAAAATGGGAAAAATAGTAGCACTTGCTTCAAAGGGCTGTGAGAATCAAATGACCCATGCAGAGCTCAGGGTTGGAGATGCAAACACAGGAACCAATTGGAGAGAGCTGAGTGGGAAAATTTGTCTCCAACAACAGTATTTCACAATATTTACAATGGTGAAATGGTAGGAGCTTTGAGAATGAATGAATGAAAAAGTGCCTCAAGTTTTCTATATAGCAAGCAGTATGATGAGCATCCAAAACAAAAGCAAGACAGTCCCTGAGCTCAAAGAGCTCACAGCTTAATGGGGGTAGACAACACAGTTGTCCACAGTTTGGAGTCTACACAAGGCCTGCATAGCTTAGAGATGGCTAGGGCAGTGCTACACAACAATTGGATGCCAATAAAGACCAAAAGGGAACTTAATCATTGGTGCTCAGAGATTCGGGAGTTTTGAGTTTGAATGACAGAAGGAAGAGGGCAAAATGCAGGTGCCATGTTTGGAGATGGCCAGGACTGTACACAAAGACACTGGAGCCAATTCTACCCAAATCATCATTTGGAAACTGTCTTACTCCTCAGGGCAAGGACATTTATTTCCACAACCTAGGTACTAAGTTTCTAGGAGGTCTTGATATAAAATAAATTTTATATTCAGTGCTGCCTTTTGCTCTCCTTTCACTCTCCTAAACTTGGCTTTGAATTTCTCCTTCAACCCAAACTGGCCTCTCTGAGGTTTGAGGGCCAAGCCATGGAGAAGTTCCAGGGCCTCCATTTAAAGAAGAGGCTCGGCACAAATTTTCTCCCCATTTTCCCATAGTTTCTGGACTTCCTTAGGACCCTTCACCATGCCCCTTCAAGAGGTAACTTCTCCCTAACCGCCAATCTCTGACACCCCCCCCATTAGATTGTGGGTCAGAACTGTCTTATTCTTAGTTGTATTTGTATCCACAGCACTTATCATAGCACCTGGAACACAGTAAGCATTTAACATTTTTTTTTACTTCAAGGATGACCTTTTTTCAATCCCTGATTAGACTGTAAGCTCCAAGAACAAGGATTATCTTTTGCCCTTTTCTGCATCCCTAATGCCTAACAGTGCCTGACACAGAGTAAGCATTTCATAAATTGTCCGTTAATTAAGGACTAAGAAAAAAGGCTTTAAGGCTTGCAGATAGTTTAAAATTTTCAGGCATTTACATGTATATATAAATAAATATGTGAATATTTTACAAAAGGCTTTAATAAAGCACACAAATGGACTCAGGTCCCCTAGCAACATCTCCTCCACAAAGACCTAGAAAATGCACCAGACCAAATTCTGATGGGGGAAATCTAAGAAAAAATAATATGAGTCAATTTTGACCAACTAAATGGCACATGAGGGAAAAAACTGTCTTCAGACACTGGGAATTGGATATGGCCAAGAGTGCTCTGCATGGAGCAAGTCAGCTGACAGGCACTACAAGACTAACCAGAGCAACTCTGTTGCTGTCCAGGTGTAGGTCACAGATCTAGGGCAGACTAAGGGTGATGATCCCTAGTCATACACACAGCTAGCTAGGAACAAGTCTAGAAGTAAAAAGAAACAATGCAGCTCTGATTTGGGGAACAGAGCAGAGATGCAGAAATCAAAGAGGAACCAGCATTCCTTTCCCCCTAAATCTCCAGGTCCTCAAAACAGGCTGGGTTGAACAGCAGTCCACTGAAACTTTCCAACCTGGGACAAACTGATAGGTCTTCATCAGACCCAAACCTGGATCAGAAAATTACAGAGCTAAGATGAGGAAAGCAATGAGCAAATTTCAACCCAAATTACATACTTTTTTGGCTTGTATGGAAAGCAGTAGCAGGATGCAAGAGAACAGAAGTTCAGGCTAGATATGCCTTTACAAGTGCAAAAACTCCAAAACAAAAAGAAAGGTCAAAGTCAAGAAACAAGCTGGAAGAATGAGAGGGAGGGAGAAAGGAAGAGAAGGAAGGAGGGAGAAAGGAGAAAAGAAGGGAGGGAGGAAGGGAGGAAGGAAGGAAGGAAGGGAGGGAGGGAGGAAGGAAGGGAGGGAGGGAGGAAGGGAGGAGGGGAGGAAGGGAGGGAGGGAGGGAGGGAAGAAGGAGGGAGGGAGGGAAGAAGGAGGGAGGGAGGGAAGAAGGAGGGAGGGAGGGAGAGGAAGGAAGGAGGGAGAGGAAGGAAGGAAGGAAGGGAGGGGAAGGAAGGAAGGGAGGGGAGGGGAGGGAAGGAAGGGAGGGGAGGGAAGGAAGGGAGGGAGGAAGGGAGGAAGGAAGGGAGGAAGGGAGGAAGGGAGGAAGGGAGGAAGGGAAGAAGGAAGGAAGGGAGGAAGGAAGGAAGGAAGGGAGGAAGGGAAGGAGGGAGGGAAGGAGGGAGGAAGGGAGGGAGGAAGGGAGGGAGGGAAGGAGGGAGGGAGGGAGGGAAGGAGGAAGGGAGGGAGGAAGGGAGGAAGGGAGGAAGGGAGGAAGGGAAGAAGGAAGGAAGGGAGGAAGGAGAGAGGGAGGGAGAGGAAGGAAGGAGGGAGAGGAAGGAAGGAAGGAAGGGACAGAGGGGAAGGAAGGAAGGGAGGG
>JAJPUD010006276.1:8377-38401 GCA_023553655.1 Myrmecobius fasciatus | reverse complement strand
GAAGGAAGGAAGGAAGGAAGGAAGGAAGGGGAAGAAGGGAGTGGAGGGAGGGAGGGGAGGAAGGAAGGAAGGGAAGGGAGGGAGGGAGGGAGGGAGGAAGGGAGGGAGGGAGGGAGACAGGAAGAAGTAAGCTCAACTTAAAGACCTATTATGTTGACAGTGAAGCTCAAACAAAACACAAACCACGAAGAAATTCCTCAAATTTCTCAAAGAAAAGGAGCTTGTGCACAATTTCAAAATAGATAAAAATGATTTAAAAAACCAAATAAGAAGGAGGAAACGGGGGGGGGGGGGAATGAGAGCTACAGAAGAAAAATACAGAAAGAAAATTCAACAACTTGAAATAAGGCCTTACCCAAGGGGGGAAAAAAAAAAAAAAACAAACAACTCTCTGGAAATCAAAATTAACCAAATAGTGACATCAAGAAATACAAAAGTCAAAAGACTAAAGAAGAAATAAAAAAAAAAGAAATATAAAGTATTTCATAGCAAAAATTGATCAAGAAAATAGCAGAGATATTTTTAAGAATCCTTAATCTATTTGAAAGCCATAACCAAAAAAGAAGCCTACATATCATAATTCAAAAATTATTTTTAAAAACTGCTCAGATCTCTTAGAAGAAGAGGGCAAAGTAGAAATAGAAAGAATCCCTTGGTTACCTCCAGAAAGAAATTCCAAAATAAAAATTCCCAGGAATATTGTAGTGAAAATATAGACTTCCCAGGTCAAAGAAAAAATACTGCAAGCAGTCCAAAAAAAAAAAATAAAAATAAAAAATAATTAAAGTACTGAGGAGTCACAGACAGGATCACACATAATCTAGCAGCCAGCACCATAAAAAGAGCAAAGAGAATGCAATATAATCTGCACAAAAGATCTATGCTTACAAACAAAAATAACTTACCTAGAAAAACTAAGTATAATCCCAAGGGGAGGGAGGGGTGAGAGAATGGATATTTAATGAAATACAGGGCTTTTAAGCATAACTATAGAAAACACCAGAAATGAATAAAAAATGTGAAATGGAAACACATGAGTCAAGAGAAACATACAAATATAAATAAGAGTAAGCAATTATAAGGGAATAAACAATAAATTGTTCATGTTATTATATAGAAGATTGTACATTAGAACGCTATCATCAGTCAAGGGTCATAGAAGGAGCTTAATTAATTAGAAAAGGGGCTGACTTACATTTTGAGTATCTTAAAAGAAAATATAGGGAAGAAAGAGAAGTCTATGCAACAAGAAGAGAAATAGGAATACTTGAATCTCACTCTCATCTGAACTGGTGAAAGAAGAACAGAACACATACATACACATACACACACACACACACACACACACACACACAGTTAAATATAGAAGTACATTTTGCACAACAGAGAAACAAGGAAAGAGGTTAAAGGAAAGGGAGAAATCACTAATGTATTGGTGGAATTGTGAAGTGATCCAACCATTCTGGAGAGCAATCTGGAACTATGACTAAAAGGCTATCAAACTGTGCATATCCTTTGACCCAGCAGTGCCATTACTGAGTCTGTATGCCAAGCAAATTATAAAGGAGGGAAAAGGCCCCACATGTGCAAAAATGTTTGTAGCAGCTCTTTCTGTGGTAGCGAAGAATTGGAAAATGAGTGAATGTCCATCAGTTGGGAATGGCTGAACAAGCTGTGGTACATGAAGGTAATGGAACATTACTATTCTATATAAAATGATGAACAACCTGATTTTAGAAAGGCTTGGAAAGATTTATATGAACTGATACCAAAAGAAACAAGTAGAACCAGGAATACATTGTACACAATAAAAGCAAGAATGTGCAATGATCAACTATGAAAGGCTTGATTCTTCTCAGTGGTTCAGTGATCCAAAGCAATCCCAATAGACTTTGGATAGAAAATGGAATCTATATCCAAGAAAAGAATTTTGGAGATTGAATGTAAATCAACATTCACTTCTTTTTTTTTTTTTTCTCCCTTTCCCATGGCTTTTTCCTTTTGTTCTGATTTTTCTCTCCCAATATGATTCATAAAGGAATGTGTACTTAAAATTAATTAGTTAATTTTTTTAAAAGGGAATAAGAAAAATAGATTAAGAATGTGATTTTCAGAAACAAAATCTTAAAGAATAGAAAACAAAGAGAAGAAAAGGTATGAGAAATATTTGTTATTCAATCTGTGGTGTCTGACTCTTGATGACCCTGTGGACCAACTGTACACAGAGTTTTCTTGGCAAAGGTATTTCAGGGGTTTGCCTTTTCCTTTTCTAGTGGATCTATTAGGTCCTTTTGTCAGGCAATCAGAGGTTAAGCGATTTGTCCAGGGTCATACCTGACACCTTGTATGGAAATGTCCAAAATCAGATTTGAACTCAGATCCTCCTGACTCTAGGTTCAGAGGTTTATACACTTCATACAGCTGCCTCCTAAGAAAATAGGATGGAAGTAACACACAATTAAAAATCCTAACTCTGAGTGTGAATGGAATGAACTCATCCATAAAATGGGAGAAGAAAACAATGAATTAGGAAAGAGACTACAACAATGTGCTATTTACAAAAACACCACTGAAACAAATAGATACATAACAACTGGAGCTGCTCTGAATCTACTATGCTTCAGTTACTATATATATTTAAAATACGGTTAGCAATCATGATTTCAGATAAATAAACAGCAGAAATAATCTACTTAAAAGATAAGCAGGGAAATTATTTTTCACTTAAAGACACCACAGAAAATGAGTATCATTACTAAAATTTATACACCAAATGGCATACCATTTAAATTATCAAAGAATGAGTTATAGGGAGAAACAGACAGTAAAATATCAATGGTGGGGGTCCTCAGTGTAGTACTCTTAGACCAAAAAATTGCAACCAAAAGGAAAGTTTTAAATAGAATTTTAGAAAAAGTTAGATATGATAGACCTCTGGAGAATACTGAATAGGAAATAAAAATTAATATACCTATTACTCAGCTACATATGATACTTTCTGAAAAACTGACCTTGCATTCAAGGGCATAAAAACCACACAAATACAGAAATAGAAATATTAAATTCATCTTTTACCAACTATAATACAATATAAATTATATTTAATAAAGCACCTTAAAAGCAAAGCTAAAAAAATTATTTGTAAACTAAATTACTTAAAACTAAAGAATGGGTAGGTAAAAGAACAAATCACAGAAAGTTAATCATTTTACTACAATTAATGACAATATAACCAAATAATAACTATAACAAAGTGGTGCAACCAAAGTAGTGTTTAAGGGAAATTTTCACTTCTAAACAATAAATGAAGGAGAAAAAAAAAAGTCAACAAATTGAATCTGCAACTTTAAAAGTTAAAAAAAAATTTTAAAACTTCAAACTAAACTTCAAAATGGAAATCCTGAAAAGAATCAAAGAAGAAATTTGAAAAATTGAAAGCAAAAAAAAAAATTACAATTAAAATCATGAGTAAAATTTTTTGGAGGAGGAAAAAAAAACCACTAAATACTTGCCATTAGATAATTTGATTTTTATAAACAAAGAAAACCAAATTACCAGTACCAAAAATGAAAAGGTTGAATTCAACACTGAAAAAAAAGAAATTTTTACAAATTATTTTGTCCAATTATATGCCAATAAAACTGCTTATTTAAATGAAATTGATGAGTTTCTGAAAAAAAAACACATAAGTTGTCCAGATAAAAGGAACAAGAAATAGAAGTCTCAAATAATCTTATCTTAGGAAAAGAAAGCAAAGAAGCCTTAAGTGACCTCCCAAAGAAAAAACACCAGAAGAGATGGTTTTACAAGGGAATTTTCCTTCTAAAAAACAACTAATTTCTAATACTACATAAACTGTCAAATAAATAGAAAATGTTTCCTTAAAAAAAAAAAAGGTAAAGAAAAATTTAAAAAGAAAATATGTTTCCTGCCCCAGGGATCTTGTCTCACTTTCATAAATTAGTCCAATCTAGTTGATTTTCTATCCTCAGGATACTAGAAATGAGAGAAAAGAATTTATACTTTTTTTGCGGATGACATTATAGTTTATTCAGAGAAACCTGGACAGCCAAATATAAGACTAATTGAAACATTTTTAATTTGCAGGATATAAAATAAACTCACACAAATCATTAGTATTTCAACATGTTACCAACAAAATCCAAAAGAAAGAAAGAAAAATTCCATTTAAAATAACTTCAGGCAATATAAAAATGTTTGGGAGTCTACCTGCCAAGACAGAAACTAGGAAACAATTTTTGCAGAAATAAGGCAGGTCTTAATAACTGTAGAAATGTTAATTGCTCATGAGTATTCTGAGCCAGTGTAATAAAAATGTCAATACTACTTAATTTACTTATTCAGTGCCATTCCAAACTACCAAAAGATTGATTTTATAGAGCTAGACAGAGTAATATCAGAATTCAGCTTGAGAAACTATTAAACAAGAATCTCAAGGGAATTAGTGAAAAAAATTTTTTTTTTCTTTTAATGAGAAGGAAGAGGGCTAGAAGTAATAGATTTCAAACAATATTACAAAGCCACAATTGTAAGAACAATTTGGTAGCAAGTTTAAAAAAAGAGGTTGATAAGTGTTACAGATTAAACTATATACAGAAGCCAATAAACCAGTAGCCTGGTGTTAGAAAAACTCCAGGATCCCAGCTATTAGGGCAAGAACTTGCTATTCACCAAAAACATTGGAAAAACTAGAAAAGTCTGGTAGACAATAGTTATGGATCAAGATCTCATACCATAAATCAAGACAAGCTCCAAAAGCAATATAAAGATACAGTTTTCTAAGGAAGAAAAAGAAGTTGTCAATAATCATATCAAAAAAGTTATTTAAGGGGCAGCTAGGTGGCGCAGTGGATAGAGCACCAGCTCTGAAGTCAGGAGGACCTGAGTTCAAAACTGGTCTCAGACACTTAACATGCCCTAGCTGTGTGACCCTGGGCAAGTCACTTAACCTCAATTGCCTCAGCAAAAAAAAAGCTTTAAAAAAAAAAAAAGTTATTTAATCCGTAATTATTAGAGGAATATTAAATTTAAAACAATTCTACCACCTCATATCCCATCAGATTGGCTAGAGTGACAAAAATGGAAAATAGCAAATGATGGAGAGACTATGGGAAAATATAGACTTTAACATCCTGATGTCAGAACTGTGAAATTTATTCAGTTATTACTATGCCTTAAAAGATATTCAAATGTAAATATATACTTTGACTTAGGTATACCCCAAAGATGGGGGGGGGGGAGGAAGAAAGATGGAGATGCCCCATAAGTTCAAAAAATATTTATAGTGGCTCTTTTTGTGCTTGTAGAGAGGGGATATTCATCACTTAGAGAATGGCTGAACAGATATGGTATAAAAATATAAGAAATGAGGAAGGGGATGTTTCAGAAAATGCATCTGAAAATATAGGCATATTAAGTGAAATGAGTAGAGCTAGGGGAACAATTATATAATAACCACAATATTCTAAAGATAAAAAAAAAAAAACCTGCAACACAGGATTTCTGATCAACACTAATCAAACCAACTACAATTCCAAACAATATATGATGAAACATGTTACTCACAAAGAGATGGACTGAGTGAAAATTGAGGCTTGTCTCTTTTTTGTTTTTCTTAGACAAGGCTAATATAGGAATTTGTTTTGTGTGACTATGTATTTATAGCAGCGAATTTTATTTTTTTCTTACTTCAAGGGGAGAAGAAGATAGGCGGGAGAAAATTCAGATCTGAAATAGAACTAAATTTTTCTTAAAAAATAAAGTGCTGGGGTGGCATAATGGATAATAAAGTGTTAGGTGGCATAGTGGATAGAGTAGCAGCCCTGAAGTCAGGAGGACCTGAATTGAAATATGGTCTCAAACACTTAACAATTCCTAGCTGTGTGACTCTGGGCAAGTCACTTAATCCCAATTGCCTCGGCAAATTAATTAATTAACTAATTAATTGCCATGCCTGCCTGGGCTTCAAATAAACAATCATCTGTCCTTAAGGAATTTACACTCCATTGGGGCAATCAAATTTCCATAACTAAATAACTGCAGGAAAAGGTACTAAAGAGGAAAGGGAACAGAAAAAGCGAATTATAGGAAATGGCAAATGAGAGAGATGAAAACTTGAAGGAAGTGAGGGTTTCAGTAAGCAAAGGTGACTGACTAGGATGCATTATAGATGTATACTTGCTCATATTGTTTGGAAGAACAAAATGGAACATTGACTGCAACACACAGCAAGGAGACCAATTAGATTAAAACAGAGAGCCTGAAGAGGAGAAATGTGCATTAGTCTGGAAAAGAAGCTTGCAATGGTTTCGAGATGGGCATTATTAAATGCCAGGCTGTTCATATATTAGCCAAGGACACAGGTCTTCACCTTTTTTTTAATGCCATGAACCCCCTCAGGCATCAATCTGATGAAATCTATGGATCCCTTTTCAGAATAGTGTTTTATAAATGTATAAGCTAAAACATATAATCTCACTAAGGAAACAAATCATATTGAAATACAGCTTCACAAATCATTGATAAAATGATGAAGGATAAGAACAATTTTCAGAAGAAATTAAAGCCATCTCTAGTTATATGAAAAAACACTCTAAATCACTAATTTTGTTTAGATAAATGTAAATTAAGACAACTGAGGTACTACATCATTCCTCTCAGATTGACTAAGATGACAGGAGAAGATAATGATAAATGTTGGAGGGGATGTGGGAAAACTGGAACACTAAATCACTGTTGGTAGAGTTGTGAATTGATCCAACCATTCTGGAGAACAATTTGGAACTATGTCCAAATGATTGCAAAATTGTGCATACCCTTTATTCCAGCAGTGTCTGTACTGGGTCTGTATCCCAAAGAGAACATAAAAAAGGGGAAAGGACCCACGGGTGCAAAAATGTTTGCGGCAGCTAGGAACTGGAAACTGACTGGATAGCCATCAGCTGCGGAATAACTGAATAAATTATGGCATAAGAATGTAACAGAATATTACCGTTCTATAAAAAATGAGCAGGCTGATTTCAGAAAAGCCTGGAGAGACTTACATGAACTGATACTAAATGAAGTGAAAACCAAGAGGATATTGTACACAGTAACAAGATCACATGATGATTAACTGTGATGGATTTGGCTTTTTTCTACAATGAAGTGATACAAGACAATTCCAATTGACTTGTGATATAAAGAACCATCTGCATTCAGAGAGAAAACTATGAGAGACTAAATGCAGATCAAGACATTATTTTCATGTTTTTGTTTGTTATCTGATTTTATATCTCATTTTTTTCCATTTTGATCTGATTTTTCTTGTGTAGCATGATGATTATGGAGATATGTTTAAAAGAACTGCACATATTTAACCTATACTAGATTGCTTTTTCTTTTGGAAAGGGAAGAGGGGAGAAGGAAGGAGAAAAATTTGGAACATAAGATTTTGCAACAGTGAATGTTGAAAATTATGCATGTATTTAGAAAAACAAAAAGCTATTATTAAAAAAAGAATATAAATAAATACAAAATGGGCTAGGAAAAAAAAAAGAAAGATACAGTATCAAACTGTTCTTAAGAACAAGTTCATAGATCCTAGGTGAAAAACCCCTGATCTAGAGGTAATTTTGAAAGTTAACTGTGGAGAGTACTGGAGAGGGGAGAGGTTAGAAGCTGAGAGACCAATTAAAATTTGTCTCAATAGTCAAGAGGGCCTGAAGCAGGATGATGACCATGCAAATGGAATGAAAAGGGCAAACTGCAAGAGAAGCAGAGATAGAATTAATAAGATAAGTGAATTAATGAGGTAACTGGATATGAGCAGTGACAGAGAAAGAAAAGTCCAGGACAATCAGTCATGCATTGGCAAATATTGCCCAACTTCCCTTCAACTGAAATAGGGAAGTTTGGAGGTAAGAGAAAAATAATGAGTTTCATTTTTGGTATGTTGAGTTTGAGAAAAACCAAGGAATAACTAGCTATGAGGCAGGACTGCAGCTCAAGAGGCAGCTTAGAGCTTGATGCATTAATGCAAGAGTTATTTGGATGGAAATAATTGAACCCAGGCGAGAGTGAGAAAAGCTAGCCAAGATAAGCACCAAGCATCATCACCAGAAAAAAAATTAAATTAAAATTGCCTATGTCTTAATAGGATCTTAGATTTTAGAACTGAATTGAAATCTTAATAGGCAGTAAAATCTGTTTACTGATATGGGAGTTAACAGAATCAGCTATCCAGGTAGTCAGATAATCAACTAGTTATAGTCAAGATGAAAATCAACTTTATAAAGCTTAAAAAAAAAAAAAACCCTAAAAGATGAGATAATCATGCAACATTACAGCAGCTTTAACCTCACCTATTCCCACAAGTAGTCTGTCCAAGATGCAAAGAAAAGAGACAAAATATATAAAGACTCTGATTATCCTAACTTCTAACAAAAGATTAACAAATATAAGTCAGCAAAACAAGAAGGTCAAAATAACCTAGAAATTGTGTAATTAGAAATTACTCTGTTTCTCTGCCAAATGGCTAGGCGATGATAAATAACTACAATCCCAACTTCAGCTACAAAGAGTGAAACAGTAGGGAATGGTAGACAATGATGAATAACATTTCCTTATCAAATCCAAAAAGCAATGAAAAGAAAAATAGAAAGCTTGGTGTGCAGACCTAAATGAACCACATGAGCCCAAGAGCAATGTAGAGATGGAATGGACAGGAAAGTTAAGAACTGGAAAAGATATTTAGAACTGTCTTCATCACCCATAACACCATTGCTAGACCTTTACACCTTAAACCTTGGTGCATGACATAAAAAAAAAATGAGACCTGAGACTTAAGGAGCCAAAGTGAGGAAGAACAAATGAACCAAAAATAGAAATCTAAAGAAGAAAGCCAACTGGGGGTGAAACCATCATCAAAGCTTTGAGGGTTCTGTTTTACAGTCATTTCAAGGAGAAAACACAAAAACAATAAAAGAAAACCCAAAGTTCACATTAATCTGCTCCAAGAGCAATCAAATGAATATAGTTACCCCCAAGCCACATGCCTAGTTTTCCACCACTATAAAATCTTTATGAAAATAATCTTGATGCACGTCAACACTATGATCCTTTTCAAAAAGAATAAGCAGGCTTTCAGCGGTGGTTTTTAGTCCACATTTTTATAGTTTATTAATTGCAAAAAAAAAAAAAATCACTTAATTCAGTGGCTCTCTTCTAATGATACCAAATATACATATGTTCAAATTATATAAAAATCACCTGATAAGTACAATCATAAAAATAACTGTTCAATGACCTTCTGATTATCAAGGGAATCATAAAACAGAAGGATTCATGCTCACCAAAGGTGTTTGGCACTGTCATGGAGGACATCTTGTGCAGGGTCCAATTGGAAAAGAAATTCCCCACCTCATCTGAAAAAAAAAAAAGTGAGGGGATTGGACTAGACTGACTCTGGGGACCTTTCCACCTCCTGTCTATGATCTTGGGATACTTCAGAGGTTCCTTTTGGCAAATTTTACAGTGTTAATTGCAAAAGGCCTCAAGAGATACATGAATATTAAAAAAGAGTAAGCCTAACAATCTATAAAGAAAAACTAAATGGATTTTTAAAAAATCCTCTTATGCAAACATCAAGCAATCAGTTCGATAGCAAATCCACTGAGTCATAATATCAGTACATATACATGGTGATGGGCACTGAAAATGGACCAAGTAGGAGAAAAAGATGGGCAGGCCCTATTTGAATAACCACATAGTGTAGATGATGGCTTCAATTTACTGCCAAGTACTAAAATCCAACTTTTTAACACAAGCATATTCCCAGCAATGTTGCATAACTTTGAATCCTGAAATATCATAATGTCCAAGGAATCAAAACCAAAGATAACCCAAAGAAAACTGTGGAAAATTCATGGATGAAGAAGGGATATGTTTCCAAAAACACTCTATTAGAAAAAGAAGCTAGTCATGGGGCAATAAGAACTATACAAAATGTACTCCAGGTGTCCACAAAATATAAAAAAGGCTTAAAGGAAGGCCCAAAGTATTCTGGGTAGATTCAGAAAATTTATGAAATAACATAAATCACATAGGTTGAGATCTGCACCAATGGAAGATACAGACCACAGTGATAGATAAATGGCTAGATGAGTGAATGAATGAAAAAACACTCATTAAGCGCTTATACCACGTTAAAAGATGAAAAACAAATTGGAAATGTGACTCTTAAAGAGCTCCCATCAAATTGAGGGAGACAATAAAATAAAGCATCTTTGGGGTTCCCAGTCATCTTCTGTGTCTATAGTTGGGAAAGTTCCAGCAGTCCTCGACTGGGGAAAAGGGAGGGAGGTAGAAGAAGTGCCAGGAGAGGCAAAAAGGACAGGGAAGCCTGA
Organism: Myrmecobius fasciatus; assembly: GCA_023553655.1. Classification (NCBI taxonomy): domain Eukaryota; kingdom Metazoa; phylum Chordata; class Mammalia; order Dasyuromorphia; family Myrmecobiidae; genus Myrmecobius; species Myrmecobius fasciatus. The sequence continues at coordinate 27,995 of JAJPUD010006276.1, read as the reverse complement.
TGATGGCAGGTCTTCCAACTGGGATGAATATGATTTCACAAAGCTTAGAATTACTTCTTTTTTCAGGGTTAGAATATCAAGAAGAAATACACCTTTTGAATAAAAAGTAAATGAAGTTCTACTGTACACAGTTTATGTTTATGGAGTCCAAAATGTTCACATCATCTCATGAAATAATAGGGGGAAAGCATGACTTTTAATTCAAAGGCAGACACAAAAAGTAAGAACATTTTGTTAAAATGTGTGTGTGTGTGTGTGTGTGTGTGTGTGTGTGTGTGAGAGAGAGAGAGAGAGAGAGAGAGAGAGAGAGAGAGAGAGAGAGAGAGAGAGAGAGAGAATGAGAAGTGGGGGAAGGCACAGTAAGCACAAGGTCTTGGCATCTCCTCCCAAGTAGTGCTTACAAATCAGTCCACATTGCTTCTACCATGCAAGCAACTGTGATTTTTACTTTTAAAAATTGAATTATCTTCATTCATGAGCATAAATTTCCTAACTGAATTCATTAAAAACTCATCAACTGAGTCATTTCATTCCCTAGTGTGTGGAAATATAATAGAATTAAGGGAATGTAAAAACAAGATATGATTTTTAGAGACTGTTTTAAATATCAGGTAGCCAGAAATCAAGAAACTGTGATTTTCAACTTGGCTTGAAAACAATTATGCTCAATCTCCTTTAAACATTCCATATAGTATTCATCACTGAAATCCAATTAAAAGAGGAAAAACACGTGCCAGATGCACGCTACAACAGCCCATGAAGAATGTCCTCAATAAATCAAGAATCAATGTCTAGAGAAGGAGGAAAACAAAATTCTGCGGCATCATCTGTTGTCCAGGACTCGCCTCAAGCCTGGAACAGCGGGATTCTGAGGTCTCTCTGAATCTACTTTGTAACAGTCCCAAGAGGAGCCTTCACAGGGCAGCCTGAGCACATGTGGAGCTGCCAGGAGACTGAGCCATTAGCACAAAGTAGCAGCCATTCTTTCTTGCTCAGGCAGCGTGGAGAAGAATTTCATTCACAAGAAAGAGAAACTGTACAGACCAAAATAAACTTGGGATCCTTAGGAACTGTGGAGTCAGTACCAATTTTGTTTCTCGCCCCGTCCTTTGCCATTTTAGTTTCCACTTCTAAACACAACTGGTAACAACTGGTAACCCTTTTGTGAAATGCTTTCATTTTATTCAAGAACATAAAACAATTTTCAGGTGCTATTAAATCTCCATTCAATCTGTATTTAGGTTTGTTGTACAGAAACCGTACTGGATTTACAGATATCTTCTATGCTCAAAATACCAGAAATTTTATACATGTAACTGATGGAATTACATAAACTAGAGATGCAGCAAGCAGGGGAAATTACTCAACTTTATAGCAAATTTTGAGATTGACAATAGGGTTTCTGTCAAGATGGCAAAGTGAAAGGCTGTCCCTCCTTACCTCAAAGCAGTAAGAAAGGAAATAAAAGAGATTGCCTGGAAGTATGGGAACCAGAGGGCAAAGTTCAAGTGGAAAGCATCTTCCTGAGACAGACTCCCCAGGTTTAAATATACAAAACTCTAAAATTCTAATCCAAGGGAGAGGAAAGAAAGACTGTGAGAAAGAAATAGACATTGACAAGGGAACTCAGAGGCAGAACTCCTACCTCTTTTTCCCTATATTGCTAAAAAGAGCAAAATCAAATTATCAAAATTGAAAAGGATGAGTAGGAATTCACAACTGGAAAAGAAATTATCAAAAAATGCCATGCTCAATTACACGTGAATAATACTGAAACCTTGAATGAATAGATATTTACAAAGACATATAATTTTAAGAAGGAAATAAGAAAATCTAAAACTTGGATCTCATAAAGAGAAACTGAGTAAACTACAGCAGAAACTGAGTAAGCTATAGCCCAAAACCCTAAGTGGGGGAGCAGGGAAAAACCTGGTCCAGACACATTTAAAAATGATTTATATAAAATATCTCAAGAACAAGTAACTTCTATTTGACATAACAGGCAAAACAAGCAGGGAAACTTAGCAACTCCTGCTTTACAACAATCAAGGTCCTGAAAATCAAAACAGAAAGAAATAAATCTGAGAAAAAGATTAATATAGATTGATAGCATTAATTAATAAGGACACAAAAATATTAGTAATATAGGTCTAAGTCACTATAACCAAGTCAGATTTAAACTCAGGAATGGTTCAATATTTGAAAAACTATAACTATAATATCATACATATTCTCCTCTGAAATGTGACAAAATTTCAGAAATGCTGGTGACCCCAATAAGACAAGAGAAAGAAAATATAAACATAGATCAAGAGGAGAATAAACTATTCTCTTTTGCTATTCATGATAGTTTCCTTAGAAAGCAACAATGAAATTGAGACAGTAGTTTCAGTAAAATATCTGGATACAAAATCATGGCAGATAGGAGGATAGGCCAGGAATCTAACTATGTGGGAGCTCCTTTTACTACTCATCTATGATAGCTAAGAAATGATGGGGCTTGCAGTAAATCCCCAAACTAAGAAGTGGCCTTTTTAACTTTGAGTCTAGCCCTCTATCCACTACACCATGTTGCTTCTATAATCATCATCATAATAATTACTATACAATTATAGTTTTTAATATTATTTACATTGTAATAAATAAAAATAATCACACTGATTACATCAACAGATGCATAGAAAGCTTCCAACAAAATATGGCCATTGGTCACAACAGAATGAGAGTTATGTGACCTCAGACAAGACTTCTGGATCTCCACTGGGACTGTTTCCCTATTTAATCAAATGAAGGAGTTGTACTAGATCCCAGCTTTTTAAACTGCGATTTATAGCCCCATAATTTGTACCTGAATTTGGGGTTACAAAATTATGATTTATTATCAGTAAATGTTTGCTCTGCATACCTATTTTATAGGTATACAAATAAACCTATACCTATATATACCCTATATACATATATATGTGTGTGTGTGTATGTATGTACACACACACACACACACACATCCAGGGTCATATAAAAATGTCTCAGACAAAATGTCACAAATGGAAAAAGTTGAGAAGCCTTGAACTAGATAATCTCTAAGGTCCTGGCTAACTCAATTCAGGAGGTCATGTTTAGAGGCATCTAAAACCAAAAACTAACAGGGAAACACCAGAAGTCTCCCCTGTAAAACAGAGGGTAAAGCGGTGTCTCTATTATTTTAAATGACAATAAAGAGCAGATCCTGAACCCAGATTTTTAATTATAAGGCCACACTTCCTTTCCCATACTATTCAGACCAGCAGGGATGGTTCTCCACTCTCCTAGTGAGTCTCTCCATTCAAGGTGGTTTACAACACATTTACAACTGAGAGAGGCCTTAAAAATACTGATAAAACCTCACTCATGTTAACAGCAACAAAATGATGCCCAGGTTTAAGCGTGACGTTCTGCAGAAGATTACACAGATGGGCAAACCAAGAACTTAAACCCAGAATCCTTTGGCTCCAAGTCCAGAAATTCTTCAACCTTATCATAGATTAATCATTCACTAAAGACTGGATGACTTTAAGGATATTCTTGGGCAAGTACAGGTTAAATTATGAGGTATTTTCCAATCTTAACATTATGTGATTTTTCTTCAGGGATATAGTGCTAGAAATCTTAATTGTAGCAATAAGATTAAAAAGAAAAGACAAGATGAGAATATATATATATATATGAAATAAAATTCTCTTTTTGAAGAAATTTAGAGAAGCAAAGAAAAAATTAATACGCAAATAGCTTCAGAAAAGATACCAAAATAAAGCTATTAAAATAATTATTCAAAGCAACTACAAAAGATATATATATATATATATGGAAGTTAATCTACAAAGTAGTCTTTAAAGAAATAAAGGAAGGTTTACATAATTTGAATCATTCATTATGATTGGATCAAGAATAATAAAAATTAGTACATTGTCCAAATTAATTTTCAGATTTAGTGCTATACCTAAACTACTGAAGAGTTACTTCATAGATAAAATACCAAGAATTCATTTGGAGAAAAAGATCAAGATCTTCAGTGGAATGATTCTAGAAGGTAGAAATGAAGAAGAGTCTACCATAACAGTAACAGATAACAGACTATATTTTTGTTTTCAGTTTTTGACATCTCTGTTGCACTGATCTCAATTTATTTCCCCATTCTTCTTCTAGCTCTCTTTTGAGATTCTTTACGCAATCTTCCAGGAAAGCCTTCTGAAAAGGGTTCCAGCTCATGTCCACCTTTGTGACTTCCTCTGGGATTGTTTTCAGAATCTCAGGATCTGGGGACTGCTCTACTTTCTCCCCTTAGAAGCTGTCTATGGTGAGAGCTCTCTTCTGCTTCTTGCTCATGTTTTTGAGCTGTAAGAAGTTTAGGTCTGGATCACTAGCAGGGAATTCTGCCGTTTCAATTTGCCTGGGGCAGTTTGCTGAGTTGACTTCCGGAGCAGGGCTCGGCTAGATCCGCACTAGGACCACGCTTTCAGCTGCTCTCAATCCACTCTTTATCAGAGGCAGATCTGCCAAAGCACCTGCCCGAAAGCAGCGCAAAGTGGCCCAGGCATCTCCCAGGGACTTCCTGGGTGCCTAAAATCCGCCCCTCTGTTGTAGCCCTGACTTCCGCCCCAGCTGGCATCTGATCACAGCCAGCGGCAGATTCCCCTGAGGCTAACCTTCTCCCGAGTTTTTTCAAGGTAGATTGTTGATAGAAGTGCGTTGTAGTCCAAATGTTTGGTGGAGCCCTCACCCCAGAACAAGTTCAGAGGCTCAATTTGTCTGGGTCTGAGGGAAGGTCTCAGGAGCTCACAGAGAACGCTGTCTGCCATTCGCCATCTTGGCTCCGCCCCCCCTCCCCCCACTATATTTTTGTAACCATCAATACTATTTGGTATTGTTTTAAAAAAAATTAAAAAGTAGATTAGTAGAACAGCCTGGATAAGGAAGACTAGAAAACAACTGGTACCTAGTAGCCTAGCATTATGTACACGAACACAAATTACTGGGGAAAGTTCTTTGACAAGAACTGCAGGAAAACAGTTTGGCAACAACAACAACAACCCCCCCCAAAAAAAGGAAAAAAAATTAAAAAGACAGACAGCATTTACACCATATGAAACAAAAAGACATCTCAAAAAGGCCATCTAAATCAAAGTCACCACCCATCCACCCAAAACAACAGTGGACAAGAACTGGAAACAAAGCAGATGCCTATGGACTGAGGAATGACTGAATTAACTGTGGGACACATAGAAATAATGAAATTAATACAGCTCCTGCACTGTAAGAAATGACATAGGTGACAGATACAAAAAGGCTTGGATACTTAGAGAAAATGATGCAAAGTGAAGTAAGGAAGGTTAAGAAAGCAAAATAGACAATGATTACAATCACCACCAGAAAAATAAATAAATAAATAAAACGAGTACTGAAAAATTACAAGAAAAAACATGATTCCAAAGAAAAGATTTTTTCCTTAGCTGAAATGGAAGTTCCACAAGTATATATTTTCATATTTTTTCAACATATTGATTGGTTTTCCTAACTGCTTATTCTCTTCTTTTTCTTAAAAACAAAAGAAAATCCTGTTATATGGGATGGCTCTCTGGGAATAAGAAGGGAGAGAAATACAAGATGAAATAAAGTAATATAAAAACAAAAGGCTATCAAATAAAACTTTATTTTAAAAAGATTAAGGAACAAATCTTTGTATCAAAATATCCCTAGTTATACAGAAATATAGAGAATTGATACAAAAATTTTAAATGAAGAACCCAGTGTGAAGTAGGCATAGGAAAAACTTTTTTAAAATGCAAACCATCAATAACTATGAAAAATACACCACATCACTAAAAAGAAAGAAGGAAAAGAGAGAATTGAAAAAATGAAAGAATGAAAGAATTTAAAGAACTTTTAGATTTCACCTCATACTCATCACAATGGCAAAGACACAGTCAATACTGAAGTATATGTAGGAAAATAGGTACACTCATATATCACTGTTAAGACAATTTGGAACTATCTAGAAAAGTCACTAAGCTCTTCATATAGTTCCTTGGGGAAAAAAAAAGAATTGAAAAGCAGAAAAAGACCCAGCCAAGGAGACAAAGAGTAAGAGTGAAAGAGAGAAAAGGAGGTAAACCTCAGAAGCCATGGAAAGAGAATATCCAATAAACAGTGTCACACTAAGATCCTACAAGGTGCAACAAGACTGAAGACAGATAACTAAATATAGTGATTCCCAAAGATCTGGTATCATTTGTAAGAAGCAGGGAAGCAGTTATTACAAGGAAGGATATCGCAGTGGACAGAAAGTTAGCCTCCAAGCCAAGAAGCTGTGGGTACTAACCTCGTCTCCAAAAATCTTCTCATATGCTTGAAATACAGAGGTAGAAGCAAGTTCTGTACGCCAATGAAATCCTAAACCCAGTCAGTTTTGGTACTATGTGTTTAAATTAGATATCAAACCTGATTTTGTTAAGGTGTATGTTTATTTTTAAGTGCCAATATAGTCTTTCTTTTTTGCTTGTTCCACCCATTCCCCCTCAAAGAATCCTTAGTTTTCTTCAAAGTTCAGCTTATTTCCAATTAATTATCTCCAGTGTATTCTCCCTATATCCCATTCGGTCATAGTTGTTGTGAACTCTTCCAGGGCAGGGCTCACTTTGTCCTTTGTATTCCCAGTACTCAGCACAGACCCTAAGCACAAAGCAGGTACATAACTGAATGTTTAATGACTCAATAAGCATTAATGAAAAGAGGCCCGTCCCGATTCATCTTGCCCCCCACCCCCACCCTAACTCCCAAATTACATTGCACTTACTTTGTACACAGAGAGAGCATCTCTTTGCACGTATACAAGTTATCACCAAGAGAACCTAAGGATCAGATCCTTGGGGTCAGAAGCTATTTCCTCTGTCTTTGTATTGCACAGTAGGTTCTTAATAAATGCTTCCTAATGAATTGCCAAAAGGCTCCTGATCACCAAGTTTTATGGATACAAAAACATCCAATAAAATGCCTTTTCACTGTGAACAACTAACCCTGACGACCTCTGGCTGCCAATTTTGCCTAGAACTTCTATTTCAAGATGCAGAATTAAGATTAAAAACAAAACAAAAACGAAAACAAAAAACAAAAAAAACGAAAAACAAAAAACAAACTTCCCTTCTAAAGGCAGAGGGCCCCCCCTTCCCCCCCCCATGCAATTACTGCTGAGCTGGGCATCTGTGTGGGTTAAACATCCAAAGAAACTTCTTAGAGCACCAAATGCAAAATATATTCACTTTTTAGAGTACCCTCCAAAGAAAAGAACAAACGATCCTGAAAGCAAATCAAAGGAGAAGTCCCTGAGGCGGAGAACACCTAGCAGCCTCCACAGTGGCCAGAGGACACAGTTTACAAACCTTTGCCTCCCGACATCCATTCACCTGCCCCAGGAAAGTGAATTCTTCTCAGAGGGCAGATTAAATGGAGATTCCTTCTATTTATTCTAATCCCTAAGGTTCACACCGTGAATAAATCGGTACCGCCTTTTGTTTGTGTCTGGTAATAGCTCACAAATGTATAACATTTTACAATTTACCGAGGGATTTCCTCTCAACAGCCCAGTAAGAGAGAGACTGCAAAAACTGTTATCCCCGTTTTGGAAATAAGAAAATTGAGGCTTATTGAAGGGAGTTGTTCAAGAGAGCACACAGAAGAAGTGGGGGAGGAGGCAAGCAAAGCCTCAGCTAGTAACTTCCAATTCAATGCTCTTTTCTCCACAGGACAGGTGAAATCCAACCCCTTCCTACTATATTGCATAGATAACCCAAGAGCAGCATAGATCTAACCAAACCAAGAAAAGGTTCTTACAGATCATCTGAAACAAGATACCTCCCTCAACAGAGGAGAAATTTGAGGCTGTGAAGGGACTGCCCAAGATCAACTAGAGGAGAGGCAGAGCCCCCATCCAAGCCCAGAGCCCCCGATTCTAACCCCCCCCACCATATCGCATCACCTCATCCTCATCCACTTGGATATTCATGTACAAAATTGGAACTGCCCCACAAACACAAACTTGAAAGGAAAACATGTTTAATGGTATAAGCCCGAGATACAGACCTTTGACTTTCTCAGGGGGAAAAAACGAATTTTTCTATGGAAGAGGGATGCTCACATTTATCAGAACTTGGAACCACAGATATTAATTACATCTGTGAATCACTGTTACTAATTATTCTTTACCAAAATCCTCTGAGATGATTGCAAAAAAAGGTACCTTTCCTCCTGACTCAACTGAATGAATGCACATCAAAATGTGAAGCCAGATAGCCAGGCTAGAAATGGCCTGTGAATCCCAACTGATGCACAATTAATTTTTTTGAAAGGAAAATACATTATTTTCAGAGTGTCAAATCATATCAAACATATGATGGGCTTATGAAGAAGTATTCAAATGAGATCCAGACTAAGCCTAGAAGTTTTAAAAATTACAAAGAATGCTGGTGTAAGAAAAACCACCTGGTCTCCCAACGAATGGCTTTGAAAGGTTTTCCCCAGAAACTGGCCCTCAACTTTTCCCATAATCTACTAACATCAGGAAAACAAGTTTTTTAGGCAGGTGTCCTGATGACAGAGTGACTTCATCGGGGATAAACACAGGGATCATCTTTGAAATCTATTTGTAGAACACTTAGGAGGAATGCTCTTTCAAGAAACAAAGTAATGAAACAATTAACATGTATGTTACCATAATCATTATTAAAATTCTAATACCATTTAATAAAGACATCAAAGTCAATCTAATGTAAAACTATGATTAAAAGAAAACATTAAAATTGCCATAGGTTTTTACATTTCCGTCAGCTGTGTTAGAAGTTATTGCCTCAAAATGAAACTTGGATTTTAGAATCAGATATCTTTGTTTTTATATTATTAACCAAAATTCATGTTACAACTGGCCTTAGTGGTCCAATCTGCTCTGAGCTGAAGGGTCAATTGAAGCCTGTCAGCATCAGGCAAAGATCCAAACATGCCGAGAAAGGAAAATAAAATAAATTTGATGAAAACAAGATATTGGGGATGGGTTTGGGGTATACTCCAGAGAAGGCCAAACAGGATCTAATGAAAAAGGCAGCAAACCCACTGACCTGATTCCATTTCCCCAGGCCTGATTGAAGCAATGCTGCCTGCCTCCATTTCTCCCAAGCAAACAGCAAATGACAAAGCACAAGTGTCCCAAGTGAATGAAATCTGATGCTCAAAGACAAAATCAAAGATCAAAGACCAAAGATGATCCCATTTTAGGTTCCCATATTAGGATTGGAAAAACTGAGTTTCAGAGGGACTCGGCTTCAAAGCTAGTTTGGTAAATGGCAGGTCTAGAACCAATCTTCATCATTTCTAGTTCAGTGTTCTCATTATACTCTAGGAATGAGCTGTCTAACAAACTGAAAAAAACAAGCAATTTTTTTTCCTAGTTCCAACTTTCTATAGATCACATACAGATAAAGTTGGCTACAAGAAAAAATTGGAACAATAAGCATTTGATGAATAAGGGCTAGAAAGGATGTTAAAAGAGGTGAAGGTAAAGGTGAAAGACTGGTTTTAAATAACAACAAAGTAGAGGAAGAAGACCAGGAGAAGTAGTAAACAAAGACTGACTCTGAATATGAAGGGAAAGAGAATTCATATAAATATGTAAAGGAATTCCCTCCACATTGAATCAGATGGGAAATGGAATACTGACAAGAGTTTGAAAACTAATGAAACAAGCCTAAATAAATTAGAAAAAAATAAAGACTACAATTCAAACATTATGATTTGAATTTTTCAGAATATTGTTATCTGAACTTTTTTCCTATTATATGGGGGTGGGGAGGGGGAATTCTAATTCTCTTTGACTTCTGTTTACTCAGTCATTTCAAAACTCTCCTCCCAATCCCCAAATCATTTAATGTTAAAGTACTAAGACTTAATACAAATCAGAATTTTTCAAAAGGTGAAATGAGCCCAGAGGGGCAATATTCCATTCCAGACCAGGTGAAGGAGCAAGACAACAATGACACCTTCCGTTCAGATAACATTTCACATTCACCATATCATTAAATCTACAATGAATGTAACAGAATGTGGCAGAACTAGAGAAAAGAGTATGACAGAAAAATGCTTCCCTTAAACAGCCAGGGAAATGCTGATGAGGTGAAGAATAGGATGATTTGAAACGAAATCACAATATAATCATCCGATATTTCCCAACCAAGCCTTTTCTTCCCAGTCCTAATACAAAATCCATAAAAATCTTTGGACTCTTCCAGATGAATATAAGCCAAATTTAAACACAAAACTGAAAGCCGGAAGGAGGCCTAGGAGATAAAAAAACTAGGTCAGAGAGCTCTTTAATCAATCAATCAATCAACTAATATTTATTAAGCGCTTCCTATGTGCTAGGCACTGTGCTAAATGCTGGAGATAAAGAGACAAAAGCCAGCTCGAAAGGAGTTCCCAGACTAATGGGGTTAACCACAAGCAAACAACACTGTACAAACAAGCTAGTGACAGGCTCCACTGGAGGTAGTGGCAGAAGAAAGACACTTGGAGAAAGACCACTTGCAGAAAATGGGACTTTTAGTTGAGACTTCAAGGAAGCTAGCAAGTAAAGATGAGAAAGGAAAAGTCTTCCAGGCAGAGAGAAATGAACTACTTCAGTATCACAGGCCCATTTAGTAGTTTGACCAAGAACATCAACCCCTTAGACTCTTATTTTTAAATGTATTTAAAACTCAACAGATTAACAAAGAAACCAAGTATGATGAATACAATTAGCATAAAAATAAAAAAAATTTAACGGCATGGACCCCTTGAAATATATTCAATTGAGAACCCCTGAACTTGACAAACTCCCCCATTGTATAGAAGAGTAAAGAGAGGATCCCCAAAGTTAAGTGACTTATTTAAGGTCACAAGGGGAAGTAGCATTCACTCTCCACTCCAGGACTTTCTGGCTCCAAATCCAGAATTGCTTCCCTATCCTTCCCAGAGTAATCCCAATATTCCATTTACCCAGCAAGACTATGAAGCAAAAATGCTATGTGTTAAGCTCTTTCACAACTTCCCAGAGGAGTTCAGAAAGTTAGAGTGTTAAAGCTAATAAGTCACTTCTAAATTCCCAAGTTCCTGAGAGAGCCCTTCAGAAAATGATCACTAAACTAAGGAAAAGGAAACTTACCCTTGATCTTGGGAGATTGCAGGGAAGTCCTAATTTCCCCAATAACTTATTATCAGGATGTAAACTGTAATTTCAGATTTCAAATAAAGGTATTTAAAATCATATCCAAGCTTTTCAGATGCCCTTCATTTCTCTGAAGCACAAAGCTTAGTTAGTAGCCACAGTAATACTTACTGAAAAAAGTGAAATTCTTTGAGATACAAAAGAATGAATCCAAAAATCAATAAAAGAACTAGAAACAGGCAGCAGTTTATAGGATCTTTCACTGGCAACCCTAAGTGATGTTAAAATAAAGTGCTGGATTGAGGCTAAAAGAAAATATGCAATCAGAAGTGTGTACCTCAAAGTATAACTACTGTAAGTTAATCAGTACCATTTTTAGGAAAAATATTTAAAGTTTTAGACAAGAACTCCAGTTCTATAATAGGCAACAAATGGAACAGATTTCCATGTGGGTCTAGATTTTTATTTTAACGAAGCTCTTTTGATATTATTTCCCAGGGGAAAAAAATATTCAAAAGCCATTCTTCAAGATTCCAATTACCAAACTATTTCATAGGTATATTTTCATTTGAAACTGTCAATGTGAGAACACTTTAAAATTCTTAAATACAAGTATTATAATTTTAAATTTCATTTCAAATTTATTTTAAATATTTCATATATGTTGAATTGTATGTATATGTTTGTTTGTACATATGTATATGTGTGTTTGTACATATGTATATGTGTGTCCAGATTTGTGATTCCAGTGAAATAGGGAGACAATTGCTGGTTTGGGATCTTGGCCACTGACATGGATTGGCAACTCATCCTTAATCTATTCTCAGGAAGCTGCCTAGGATACTGAGATGAGATGTAACTTGTCAGTGATGGTCCTGTTAGAGACAGACCGCCATCTTGCCTCTTGTCTTACACACACACACACACACACACACACACACACACAGAGTTTAGCACTGCCTCTCAGAAGTGTTCCATCTTCATTTATTGAAGCTTCTAGTATGAATCATCATACAGCAACTTACTATTCTAAACATCAACTTAATGTTCAAACTTTTCAATGCTAAATATTTCCTATTCCAAGAAAAGAAAAAAAAAAAAAAAAAGCTAAAACTGTACTTCAAGGTCAAAAAAAAAAAGATATGAATTACAGTTTTCTATAACAGGATGAAGTCTTCCTTACTTCCTACCCTCAAGATAAGATTTTAAATGAGACAAAGGAAAACATACTAACATTTCATAAATACAAATTGTTTCTTTGAAAAGTTATATTTAAAACTGCCAAAATCTAGTTGAGTTATTGATTCCAAACCTTTTTAAACCTTAAAGCAGCCACAAATTTTCCTATTTGTTATATAGTGAATTGTCTCATATTTATATGAATTCAAGCCATTCTCCAATCGATAAGTGGTCAAAGGATACGAACAGACAATTTTCAGAGGATGAAATTAAAACTATTTATAATCATATGAAAAGGTGCTCCAAATCACTATTGATCAGAGAAATGCAAATCAAGACAACTCTGAGGTACCACTACACACCTGTCAGATTGGCTAAAATGACAGGAAAAGTTAATGATGAATGTTGGAGGGTATGTGGGAAGGCTGGGACACTGATGCATTGTTGGTGGAACTGTGAACGGATACAGTCATTCTGGAGAGCAATTTGGAGCTATGCTCAAAAAGTTATCAAACTGTGCATATCCTTTGACTCAGCAGTGTTTCTATTGGGCTTATATCCCAAAAAAATTATAAAGGAAGGAAAGGGTCCCACATGTGCAAGAATGTGGCAGCCCTTTTTGTAGTGGCTAAAAACTGGAAGATGAATGGATGCCCTTCAATTGGAGAATGGCTGAATAAATTATGGTACATGAATATTATTGTTGTGTAAGAAACGACCAGCAGGATGATTTCAGAGAGGCCTGGAGAGACTTGCATGAACTGATGCTGAGTGAAATGAGCAGAACCAGGAGATCATGGTACATGGCAACAACAGTACTATATGACGATCAATTCTGATGGACATGGCTCTCTTCAACAATGAAATGTCTCAAACCAGTTCCAACTGTTCAGTGAAGAAAGCCATACACACCCAGAGAGAGGGATGTGAAATGTGGACCACAACATAACATTCTCATACTCTCAATTGATGTTTGCTTACATTGTGTTTCCTTTATCTAATATGTCTTTTGTGTAGATACGATTTTTCTTGCACAGCAATGATAAGTTGGGAAATATGTATACATATATTCGATTTGCCAAGTATTTTAACATAATTAACATGTAGTGGATATCCTGCCATCTAGGGGAGGGGTGGGGAGTTGGGGGGAAAAATCTGTAACAGAAAGCTATGTAAGGGTTAATGTTGAAGAATTACCCATACATATGTTTTGCAAATAAAATTAAATTAAAAATTAAATTAAATTAAATTTTTTTCCTATTTGTTCCAAAGAATAATCAATCCCCTTCCCAAACTTCCTTCCTAATCCTTTGGTCCTTCATGTTCTTGATAGGATTCCCAAACAAGACGAGGAAGAATGTGGGAAGTACTAAAATGGCAAGATACCTCATACTCTTATTAGCAGAATGATGCAGTGCCACTGAAATATTCAATTTCCACTAATAGAAGGTAGAATCCATAAGAATTCTACCAAAAACAAGCTTTCACAAGACAGTCTACAGGGCTAGTCTATTGCAAATAACAATAGCTTCTTTCAATGTATTGGTTGGGTTTGTTGAAATTTTTCCCTCTTTTTTTTTTTTTTTCTTTTTTTTTGCTGAGGCAATTGAGGTTAAGTGACTTGCCCAGAGTCACACAGCTGTTACGTGTCTGAGACCAGATTTGAACTCAGGTCCTCCTGACTTCAGGGCTGGTGCTCTATCCACTGCGCCACCTAGCTGCCCCTTTCCCTCTTTTTTAAAAGTATTCTAAGATATAGCCCTCTGCAAGGGGAAGAAGATGGATATGGGGGAAATGTGAGTCATGAAAAAACAAACAATATCAATAAAAATATATATTTTAAAAAAATGCACTTCACAGGTCCAAGAATGACATTTATATGCTGATAATTCTCAAATCCACCTCTCCTGCCCAATCTCTGCTCATCTCCAATCTGTCACTTCCAACTGCTTTTCAATCATCTCAAAAACTACATTTCCAACAAAGACCTTAAGCTCATTAGCCCAAAACGGAATTCAGTCTCTTTTCCCCTCACCCTGTCCCCAGCCCCACACTTGGATCTATCTCCCCAATTACAGCAGAGGGCAACATCATCCTCCAGTCTCACAATAGTTTGAGCCCCAATTGATTCAGATTGACTGTAAATAGCAATCATGTCTGCTTTGGCTAGAAACCCTGGGGCTCTTCCCTTCCCAGATTTATTTATTTAGATCTTTCTTTTCTTTTGTCTGTCTGTCTGTCTGTGTCTCCTTCCCCTCCTCTCTCTCTCCCTCCCCTCCTCTCTCTCTCCCTCCCCTCCTCTCTCTCTCCCTCCTTCCTTCCCCCTTTCTTTCCCCCCCTCCCTCTTTTTGTGACTAAGTGAAAGAAGATTCTTTGCCTTCGATGCTACCTAGTTTTACTCCCTGAATGGGCATTGCTTCAGTCAAATTGAGACCTGTAGAAGATCTTAGCTTTAAAAGGCCCAGATCTCCCATTGCACCCAGGGCCATCTCCGGTTATCCTGATCTATGTCTTGCCACTGGACCCAGATGGCTCTGGAGGGGACAGTGAGGCAGGTGACCTTGCCCAGCCCTTTCTTACTTCAATCTTGCCTATCAGAGCATCACCTCCCTGATGTCATGTTCCTCTTGGAGAACAGGGCAAACAACAACTCAGTATGCAGGAGTCATCCTGGATTCCTTACTATCTCTCAATCTCCCAAGGTCTGATTCCATTTTTGTAACTAAATTCCCTCTTCTCCCTGACAGCAGTGTCACACTTCCACTACTACCCTCATCCTGGTACAGGCCCTCATCACCAGATGGATGCCTGGACTACTGCAAAAGCCAGGTAAGGATAGGCCTGCCTCAAGTCTCTCCCCATTTTGATTTCAATTATTTTTGGTCTCCGAAATCACAAATCTATTCATGTCACTCCTCACTCAGTAAATTCCAGGGGCTCCCTAATGCCTCCAGGAGCAAATACAAAATGTTCTGTTTGGCCTTCAAAGTCCTTTAGAACCTAGCCCACTCCTCTCTTTGCAGAATTCTTACACCTTCCTGGACACAATTCTTCCAGCCAGTGACATGAGCCTCCAGGCTGTACCGAATAAGACACTATTTTCTTGGCTCCAGGCATTTTCTTTAGCTGTCCCTCAATACTTGGCAGGAGGTCCACCCTCAATTCCACCTACTGATCTCCAAGGCTTCTGTTAAGTCCTGACTAAAATTCCATTTCCCATAGGAAGTCTTTCCCAATTTCTCCTAATCCTAATGCTTTCCTTCTGTTATTTATTTCCTGTTTATCCAATACAGAGCTTGTTCATACATATTTGTTTGCATATTATATCTCCCACAGATTATGATCTCCTTAAAGGCAGGTGCCCCAGATTCTTTTAGTTTGTTGTACCCTAAGCTCTTAGCATAATGACTGGCACATAGATTCCTAGTAAATGTTTACTTATTGATATTAAGGAGGAAAAAAAGCTATAGAAATAAAATGGGCCTAATGATAATACTAAAAATAGTATTACTGAGGCATCAAGTCAAAGACAAAAGTCTAAAGTTTAATATACCAAAGAAAACATATTTCAGAAATCATGAAAATTCTTTATATCAGTCACAGAATTTTTTTTTTTGAGGTAATTAGGGTTAAGTGACTTGCCCAGGGTCACACAGCTAGAAAGTTTTAAGTGTCTGAGGTCAGATTTGAATTCAGGTCCTCCTGACTTCAGGGCTGGTGCTCTACCCCAGCTGCCTCCCACTTCCCCCATTTCCCCCACTCCTGGCACAGAATCTTGGAAGATCAGCTCCCTCATTCAGAAGAAGCTCGATGACGTGTCCATGCGCCTCATGTTTTTTGTTTGTCCAGTTCTGGAGACTCCTAATTCAACACTTCCGCTACTACCTCTCCTAAAGAGTCAAGTCAAAAGGAAATACAAGAACACTATTTTTAATCAAATGAACTTCCTAGTACCGGGTTATTTCCCACCAAATCTTATGGCACCTTTCTGTTGTTTCTGCCATTCTCAAATCCAAAGAGATGTATACCACATGGACGTGGTCCCCGTGGGAAAAGCGGGGCTCCCATGGGCCTTAGGAAAAGGCCATCTCTGACCCAACACACAATAACTTCTCGGCTATAGAACTAGAGATCTTACTAACAGGCAATATCGACATGCTGGAGAGAATAGAAAATGAACAGCAACACTCAACTCTTAGGAAGCTTTAAACTTATCCAAATGTGTTCCCATCCATCAGACTCTTGCATAGTGCTGCAATATCCCCTCTTGGGCAGATGGGGATCCTCTGCAGGGAGGAAAGGCTTACTCAGATTCCACAGTTACTTAGGTCTACAGGGCAAAGGAGCCTTTCACTGGGAAACAATAAACACAACATTTCCTCTTTCAGTAATTGTTACCTCTGCAAGAATAAAATCCACATTTTATGCACACCACCAAACTTACACGTTCAATTCTACCATCGCTTTGTAAACAAAAATTGAGATGTGCTAACCCATAAAATGGCAGGTGGGGTGGTGCTGAGTCTTGATGTTCCATTCCAGACAAGAGTTAGGGCTCACATAGGGTAACTGAGGCCCAGAAGGAATAAATTGACTGGTATTGACAAAGCGCTTTGTGTGAAGGGCCATACAAATATCTCATATGGTGCTCACAAACACCCAAAGAAGGTGTTATCTTCCTTTTACAGATGAGGAAATTGAAGCTGACAGGGGTAGTGACTTGACCAAGGCAGCAAGTGTCTGAAACCAGTCTTCTCCACTCCAGGCCAGAGATATCTCCACTGCACTGTCCAACTACTGTGTGAAAGTCACAAAACTAATCAGAAAAGCAATATTCTAGGAGATAGTCAAGGCACATTGTTCTTGTTGCCATTCAATCGAGTTGATCTCTATCACCCCCCATTTGGGGTTCTCTTGGCAGAGATGTTGGATGGGTTTGCCAATGCTTTCTTCAGCTCATTTGGCTCAGTTAAGGATCACACAGCTAATAAGTTTCTGAGGCTCAGGATGACGAGCCTTCACCTCCAGGCCCGGTGCTCTATGCACTATGCCACCTAGCTGTCCGTATTCACACACATATTTAAGATACAGTCCAAAAAGAAAAGCATTTGGAAGCTAGAAGTTTAATTAGAAATCTAGTAGGATAATAAGGAAGTAGATCTGCAACACTGAAAATAAAAATGGATTCCCACAGCATGTGATAGGCACTTAATAAATGCTTGTCATTTACCATTTCAAAGGAATAAATAACAGAACCCAATAAAAGGCTAAAGGGTAGAGGGGGATGGCACTGGGTGGCAGCTCAGTAGGGCAGTGGATAGAGGACTGGCAGAGACAGACAGACAGACACACACACACACACACAGACTGACTTTTGGTCAAATCTGGCCTCAGACATTAATAGCTATATGACCCTGGGCAAGTCACAACACCCTATTGCCTCAAAACACCACCACCACCAACAACAAACTAAACTAAACTAAAGGTGATGAGGGGAAAAAAAGAATTAGAGTCGGCCCCAGGACTGACAGAAACGGTACATCAAAATAAAAGAACTGTAGAACAGAAGAAATGTTTCCATTGATCCTCTCTCTTGACAGGCAGGGAAACTGAGGTTAAGTACCTTGCCCTTCCCCTAGAAAGTGGGTCCCCGGTCAGTTTTCCAAGCCAAGGCTCTTTTCCTTCTAAGAGACAGCCCCTGCATGGCCTGAGGGGAGACCTTGGGACCAACACCCAGTTCTGCTCTCAGGCACTTAGGTCATGAGCCCTCTGGGTTTTAGTTTCCTCCAAGGTCACATTTAAAGACTTAAACTCCCAGCTCTAAATCCAATGATATTCATTGGAAAGAAGTATAGAGGAGTTGCTGTCTTGAGTCTAAGGACTTGCAGGTGCTATGGACAGTCCCAAGGAGGGGGCTGGGGGGCATGAAGCTGAAAGTGACAGCAGAAGCCCTGGGCAGAGCTCATCCCAGGCAGGAACACAAGATAGGCAGCTAGGGGCAAAGGCTCTGGGAAGCACCCCCAAGAGGAGAAACCAGGAGATTACTGGGTGTGAGCAACTTTCTAATAGGGAACAACCAACAGGTCAGTGGAATTTAACAAGGAGGGAATACCAATGATGACCCAGGTCAGGCAAAGTGAAAATAAAGGAAACCTCATCAGATCCTGGAAAGAAATCTATAAAAAAGAAAAACTCACAATGCTAGAAGAGGCAATCATTGCTGTCTAGTTGTTTAGTTGTGTCCAATATCCACGACCCCATTTGGGTTTTTATTGGCAGAGATACTGGACTGGTTTGCCATTTCCTTCTCCAGCTCATTTGACAGATGAGGAAACTGAGGCAAACTGGGTGAAGTAACTTGCCCAAGGTCACACAGCTGATAAGTATTAGAGACTAGATTTGAATTCAGGAAAATGAATCTTCCTGACTCCAGGCCTGGTGCTCTATCCACTGCATCACCTAGCTGCCTAATTAAATAGACAGACAGATAAGTAAATAAATAAATGAATGAATGAACAAATAGATAAGGCAGCTGTGCAAAGCAGGGCTTATGCTTTTCTGTGTCATGGACCCTATTGGCAGTCTGAGGAGGCCTATATACAGTCTAAGAATATTTTTAAATTCATAAAATTCATATAATTACAAAGGAAACAAAATTATTTTAAAATTCAATTATCAAAATACATTAAAAAAAAGTTCACAAACAACAGATTAAAAATCTCTGGAGATGCAGATGATTTTAAAGAGAATAGGGGAATTTTTTTTTAATCAAAAAGTTTTTTTCCCCCTAATTGACTATGAACTCCCTCATTAGACTGTGAGTTCCTTGAAAATAGGGAATGGTTTTTGCCTTATTTTTAATAAGCACATAGTAGGAACTTAATGAATACTTGCAGAATTTACTTGACTTTTCCCCCAGAAGGGGTAAAAGCATAAAAACCAGCATTGACATTTGTTTAAAAAAACAAAACAAACAAAACAAAACAAAACAAAAAAAAAAAAAAAAAAAAAAAAACAACCACCACCACCACTACCATTAATCCAGCCCAAAGAGCATCTGGCTCATGATTTAATCACACTGGAAATCATTTGAAGTACCTTTCCTTTTCCTATATAAAGGCAATTCTAATTAGCATGTGATTTCATAAAAAGAAGAATTGTCAGTTGTCATAGAAAGAAAGAAAGAAAGAAAGAAAGAAAGAAAGAAAGAAAGAAAGA
>JAJPUD010006275.1:48651-134266 GCA_023553655.1 Myrmecobius fasciatus | reverse complement strand
CTCTCTCTCTCTCTCTCTCTCTCTCTCTCTCTCTCTCTCTCTCTCTCCCTACCTTCTCCCTTTTCTCTGTCCTTCCCTTTCTCTCTTCCCTACCTTCCTTCCCTTCTCCCCCTTCCTTTCTCTCTCTCCTCCCCCTCTTTTCCTCTCTCCCTTCTTTCTCTTTCTCCGGCTCTTTTCCATCTTTGCTTCGTTCTCTTTATGCAATAGAGCATTAGGGTAAGGCTTTTACAAAAGACCAAGTTCGATGCCGATTACATCTATCTGTCGAGATGGCAGTGGATGGAGAATGGGAGAACAGGGGGTTGGGTGTGTAAGTCGAGCAGGGTGGTCGGGGGAGTGTCGTGTGTGTGTGTGTGTGTGTGTGTGTGTGTGTGTGTGCGTGTGACCTCCTTGCCTGCTCTGGCTGGTTCAGTGGACACGGGGTTTGCTCCACATGAGCTTATGTTTGAAGGGCAAGCGCCGGGTGGTGCGAGTGAGGAGGTGGAGGGTGACACTTGCAGGGCTGCAGGGCCGTGAGTCATGAAAGGAGTGAGGATGTCTCATAGGTCTTTGGAACAAAAGTGGGCTTAGAACTCCCTAAACCAAAGAGAGGGTTATTTATCCATCAGGATGATTTCAGCCTTTCAGAAAAGGTGACATTTAAATACTTTTTACAATTAAGAAGAAAAACGATGACCAAGGTACCCGTCATCCTCGCCTCCATTCTAAGCGCCGTTCACACCGGGTTCTGTGCGGGGTGGGGTGGGAGAGGAAGATCCGAGATAGAGTCCTAGCCTTGGGGATTTGAATCTCCGGGTTTCATTCACGTTTTTCACCTCCCTCCCCCACCCTGACCACACCCAGCTTTGTTGCTACTACGGAGCTCTCTTCCCCAGCCTTCTCCCGCACTACCTTCCAGATTGTTTGCAAACTAGTAACAAAGTGCAAAAAGAGTGTTTGAATTTTCACTTTCTTTTGATTTTTCCTCCTTAATTAAAGAGGATGTTTAACCATGAAATGGATTGAGTTAAGATTACCTGTGGAGCGCGAGTGAAAAATTAGCACTTCAATTGGGACTCTTCAAGTCCAAGCTGAATTTAGTTAAGCATGTCTCCAGCCGAAACCCTCCAGCAAACTGCTAACAGTAGAAGACTCACCTTTCTCCCTTTAGTCCTCCCCACCCGCATCCAGTCGTTTTCTAACCTTGTCTTTTCTATCTGCACAGCATCCCTCAGTTGCCTTCGTTCTCCTCAAATAACTACTACTACTCTCCTAGTTTTAATCGCTTCTTGTCATTCGATCCTCTACTTCCAGACTTTTCCTTCTCCATTCTATCCTTCACACTGCTGGTCTTAGTAAGGTACCAAGTTTCCCTATAACTTGCTTCTAAAGTCTTCCGTAATTCCCTGCTGCCTCCAAGATAAAATACAAATTTCTCCATCTGGCAAGGATTAGAGTTGTAAAGAGCCCTCCAAAATCCGGCTCCCACCTACGTTTCTGGATTTGTTTCACATTTTTCCCTTTATAACCTCATGTGAGTATGATCTGCATCTTCTTCTGCATCTCCTGTGCTTGGAAAGCACTTATCTCCCTGACTCTTTCTGGAATCCCAGGTTTCCTTCAAAAGTTCAGTCCCTATTCCCAAATTAATTCACCCCTTCCGAAGTTTCTTGGTACGTTTGTATATGGGCGCAGGTGCCATATCCCTTCTATATAATGTAAGCTTCTTCAGGACAACAATTGTTTTCTTTTTGTATGCCCCAAATGTGTGACTGAATTTTCGCTTTTTCTTGAGTTCCTCTTTCATGTACCTTGCACTTAATTAAAAAAAAAAGTGTTGACTAGTATGAAAATTTGTTTTAAATGATTATACATGGATAACCTATACCAGATTGTTTGCTGCCTTGGGGAAGGAAGGAGGAAAAAAGTTGTGAACTCGATAATCTTAAAAAATGAACATTGAAAGCTATCTTTATATGTAGCTGGAAAAATAAAAGACCATTGAATTTTTTAAAAAATTTGTTGTTGGGAATACAATTGCTTAGATGTATTTTATTTTAAATTCTTCATGCTTAGGATGCTGTTACTTGAAAAGAAAAATAGGAAGTGTATTCTGGATGATGTATGTAGTCTTATACATCCACTGTCAACTATAACATTTACATAATTTTGCTTAAAAAAATTTAACTATTTACTTTAGAAAGAGCTCGTGTTATTTGTATAGCATGTTTGTTAGTCAATTTCCTTTTATTTTCTTTGTGTGCTGTGGCTTAATTAATAATATGTTTATATAGTTTCCTCAAAATAATCCTTTGTTATAAGTACAACAAATATTATCCAACTAAGCACTGAGAGGTTCTAATTTGTCTATTGTCACCCAAATAGTAATTGTGTGAAATAGGATTTTTAAATTTAGGTCTTTTGTCTACCAATCTGTCCCTTTATCCATTGCATTGGTGTTGAAATCTAATGCTTGATAAGTAGACAGTGAGACATGGTTTGCCCCAACATTCATTACTTTTGTACATATTATTAAAATGAATGATGAATGAATACTAACAACCCAAACTCTTTAACTTGGTCCCAACCTTCCTGACAGACCTTATTTTTAAGGAACCTTGACCTCTGGGACTATCACTTCAAACTAAACTGAATTTAGTCTATCTCCTAAGATCCTATTATATTCTTGAATGTGCTTTGTATTTTTCAACTTCATCTCTTCTTCTAACCAAATACTGTTATGGTTAAGTTGTGTCTGCCTTTATAACCCCTGGGCCATAGTTTTTCTTGGCAGATACTGGAGTGATTTGCCATTTCCTTTTCCTGTGGATTAAGGAAAACAAAGGTTATGTGACTTGTCAGGGAGCACACAGCTAATAAGTGTCCGAGGCTGAATTTGAATTTGGGTCCCTCTGACTCCAGTCCCACTCTATCCATGGACCTAACTATCTATTTGGACCAAATACTGCCCATCCTTGAAAACTAAGCTCTGAGCTCCTCCACAGAGTCTTCCCAGTCTATCCCATTACTCTCTTATTGTCTATTCCAGGGCTTCTTAAACTTTTTCTACTTGCAACCCCTTTTTTCCCCAAGAAATTTCTATATGACTCTGGATATATAGGGATATAAAATAGGTATACAAATCAAACAATTAGTGATAATAAATCATACTTTTGTGACTTCTACATTCAATTTCAAGACCCCACATTGCAAACCCTCAATTTAAGAAAGCTGTATTTGGCAATAAAATCAGCTACTGCCTTCTGGCATGCCTTGCACTGTTTCGGTATTTACTGCTTTTTATTTTAATTTTTTGTCCGTAACTGTCTCAGAGACAGTATAATTTTGATGTTAAATGCACTGGTCTTCCAATGACAAAGACTTGAGTTTTCAATATATATTTTGCTAGTTGTGAGAGAATAACCTATCACCCAGTCTTTTAGTCTCAGTTTCCTTGTTTGGAAATTGGAGATGATAATACTTTTATATTAACCTCAAAGGATGATTGTCAGGAAAATGTTTTGTGAACTATAAAGATTATATAAACATAAGCCATTTGTCCTTGAGCAAGAGTATATAGCTATATATTTATTGCTACTTTATATTTTCAATAGCATATAACCACAATGCCTTGTAGGCTTAATAAATATTCCTTGATTGAGAAAGGCCTGGAGCACTGAGGTTTAGGAACTCTTTCAGTAATAAAGCCAATCTGTATCAAAGGCAGATCTAGAACCATCCCGATCCTTTATCAGAGTGTCTCACTAAAGCTGCCTCTTTTCATTGAAAAGAGAAATGTGAAGTTTTTCAGGATGACTTTTAGGAGAAATCTTGTGATCAATATTAAACTTTGATCAGAGCTGAGTGAATTATGCAGATCCTAAAGTGCATTTTGCATTTGAGTCTTTCATCAGTGGATTAGTTGTGAGTTTGTTCTTTTGACAATTTACCAGATTCATGATGAATTATTCTCAAACTCCGTTCAACTTCCTAGGTCTCAGTTTCCCCAATATCAAAAATAAAGATATCTTCCAAAGACAATTTCTCTAATGATAAAAAGGTGGCAACTGCTTAGGTGATTTTGTAGCCCATTAAGCTCCACTGAAGCTGGAGGAAGATAGTAATACTAATTGTTTTAGCAAAAGAAGAATCTTAGTGTTAATAAAAGATGGTGAACAATTTATCAAACTATTCCTTCTACTTTTATGCTGAGTTGGAATTGATCAAGTAATTAGCTAAAAATCCTCATATTCATACAATAAAGAATGAGCACATTCGAAAATAAATGGCTACTCAATCCTATTCTGCATCCAGGCATTTCTCTCCCATAAAAGGATGATATCTTTTTTTCTTTTTTAAGTGTAAAGTTTCATCTTGAAATTTTATGAAGCAAGAGAAAGAAGAGAAATTCAAAAAAAGCCCACTCCCAATCTCTGCCTTTGAAATCTTCCTTCAATAATCTCAAAGGATGTTCAGAAATTCCACTAAAGTTCCCCTTGCTCTAATTAATTTTAAATCAGTTATCTCACTAACTTTAAATGACATGTAAACAAAGGCATATGCCATACTAAGTGCTAGGTTTTCTTTGGGGAATGGTCTCAATTTCAAGAAAAGGAAGTATGCTTATTAATCTGACTTTGTAAAAGCAAGATCCTTTCTCAGACCATGTGTTCTAATTTTTGGTTCAGAAAACAGGGTCACCCTGGAGCACTTCTTTCAGAGGAGAATAGTGAAGAATAATAATAGGTATCTCTGACATTCCAATAACTCTTTACATCCATTATCTCATTTGGGCCTCCCAACAACCCTCTAAGGCAAATAGATGTTCTGTGGTTGTTATCCTCATTTTTCAGATAAGGAAACTGAGGCTAAATCACTTAGCCAGCATCACCCAGCTAATACTTAACTAGGATTGTGGGGTGAACCTAGCCCTAATAGTAAGTCCAGCCCTAAAGTCATTTATAATAACCTGTTTTGTTTTGTTTTTTTTTTGAGGAAGAGAAAAGAGGTATTAGGAAATCAAAGGAGAATCACACCTATAAGATGGTTGGGAATCAATGTACAAGAAATCAGAAAAGAACTTGTCAGTTTTCTCTTTTAGGTCAAATATGGAATTTATTTCAAGTATATAAATGCCTTTTGGACAATATGTTTCCACAAGCATGACTGGAAAATCAAAAGGATTGTTTTTTTTCCCCTACCTATTAGAGTATATTTGCTGCTACAACTAGTATGTTTTTTCATTACCAATTCTTTTTTTTCCTTTAATGAAATATGATCTTGTTTTTAATTATTATTATTATTATTTTACACATTATCATATGCAGGAAGCATAGTGGATTGAATGCCAGACTGTGTCTGGAAACCTGAGTTCAAAAGTTGCCTCTGGCACTGCTTGACCGTTGGTGAGTTTCTGAGCCTCAATTTCCTCATCTGTAAAACTGATGATAGTATCTGTAATATTTGCCTTATTAGGTTGTTGTGAGACTCAAATAAAAAAAGGAATGCAAAGAGCTACTTACATGCATGCGTATATATATATATAATTCATGTAGGCAAAATGCTTTGCAAACTCTGAAAGAAGGGTCTAGATTAAAAAAAAAAAGTTTTGCTTTGTTATGTTTCCCTATGAATAATGACTATTGTACAGAACATGGAGAAGACAAGGTTGCAGAGCATTCCTGCTGGTTAGGAGGGAAAAAAATTGAAAAGAGTGATTTAAAAAGTAAAAGCCCACAGGAAACCTGGACTTTTTGAAACTATCTTATTGGAAACCCAGGAGAAACATGTGCCACAGATCAAAAAGGCCAAGTGTGTGAACAAAAACACTGCATGTCTAACTGACAAAGAGAAAGAGGCTATCATAGGAGAAAAGCCATCTTTTTTTTAAATAGAAAAAAAAATTACTTATGTGAGAACAGGAAAAGTCATAAAATGTATCCAGGTGTAAATGAGAGCCAAAAAGATTTCATAGAGCATCTTTTAAACCACTACAAAGTCAGTTTTAAAAGAGGGGCAAAAAGCTCTTATTGTCTTTTCAACTCACTTGGTGCTAATTTTTTTTTCCTTGAGTCTTTCTCCTCCGTTCAGCTAGATAATAAATTCTGTTGGAGGACTGATGCTCATTTATTTCAGTAACATTTATCAGTCTATCTAGTCATATTTATATATTATAAATGACTTGTAAGACCCTCAGTTACAGATGAGTTGCTAATTTATATTAGCAGAGAGAGTTTCCCTATACCGATGAAATCACAGGTCTCTAAACAAATAACAGATGATTAAGATCTAGGTGAAGAATGCAGATGATAAGTGCTTGTGAGTTCAGAAAAGAGAGAAAGGAATGTGACCACTAAAGTGGTCAAGGAAAGGTTGACATTAGATTATTTTAGAGCTGTATAGGATCCCTTTCCCAAGCATCCTGGATAATCTCTTCTAGATTTTACTGTATAATCTTCTCTCTGTCTCCTCAGTCTCCTTTGCAGGAGGTGTGCATCTCTTAGGGGCATTTGAACCTGCTCTAGAGAGAAAGTGAAAGTCAGCAAACTCTATAAATCAGTATTTTCTTTGTTTTGGTAATTGTTTAGACTTAAGTGATGGAGAAAATATTAATAATGCAGTTTAAGTTTAATATTCTTTTTTTTTCTTTGAGAGCTGGTTACTAAATGTGAGTCACATCTATCCCCTTCTTCCCAGTCACAAGGCCAACACCCTAGTTCAGACTTTCATTACATTGCTATACTTTCAATATGCTCTGAATTTCTCTGTCTTGTCTTTATACAATTCAATCCATTCTTTACATAGCTACCTAATACTGAAGAAAGATTTGCCTATGTTACTTCCTTCTTAGTAAAGTACAATGACTTCCTACCATCTCTAAGATAAAAATATAGATTCCTCTGTTTGCCATTTGGAGTTTTTTACAAACCACCTTCAACCTATCCTTTTAAGTTTATTTTGCATTCTTCCCTTTCATGAGTTCTTCAGTCTTGCCAAGATGCCCTTCCTTGCAGGCTACATTCCTTCTCTTATCTGCTGACACAGCCTTTGCATAGGGCTGACCACCCTGACTGGGTTAGATTCTCTTTTTACTTTTGCCCCTTAGAATCCCCAGTTTTCTTCAAAACTCAATCTCTTCAATCATAATATAGGCTCCTTGAGAGCAGGGAAAGTTTGTTTTCGATTTCACTTAGCACAGTCTTTAATAAATACTTGATGATGGCCTGACTCAAGGCCTACATCCTTCTGGAGACCTTTTCTTATCCTTCCGATTGCTAGTACCTCTTAACTTGATATTTATTTAATATATACGTATGCATAAATTAATTTGATTTTTATTTAGTATATACTTATCCATAAATTCAGGCAGCTAAGTGGTTTAATGAATAGTGTTGGGCCTGGAGTCAGGAAAATCTGAGTTCAAGTCTGCTCTCAACTATGGGGACTGAATGTGGATCACAGCATTGTATTTTCACCTTTTTGTTGTTGTTGTTGTTTGCTTGTCTTTTTTTCCTTTCTCAATTTTTTTCTTTTTTTGGTATGATTTTTCTTGTTCAGCATGATAACTGAAAATGTGTTCAGAAGAATTGCACATATTTAACCTATATTGGATTACTTGCAGTCTAGGGAAAGGGGATAGGAGAGAAGGGAGGGAGAAAAATTTGGAACATAAGGGGCAAGGGTGAATGTTGAAAACTATCTTTGCATATACATATATATATATATATTATTAAAAGATTTTTATTTACAGAACATATGAGTGATTTTTCTACATTGACCTTTGCAAAATTTTTTTGTTGTTCCAAGCTTTTCCCCTCCTTCCCCCCACCCCCCACCCCTAGATGATAGGTAATCTAATACATGCTAAATATGTTAAATTATATGACAAATCCAATATATTATACATGTCTATACAGTTATCTTACTGCACAAGAAACATCAGATCTAGAAAGAGAGGGAAAAAAAACCAACCTAAAAGGAAAACAAAATGCATGGAAATATTCAAAGAAAGCATTAAAATGCTGTGTTGGTCCACACTCAGTTCCCTCAGGCCTCTCTCTGGATGTATATGACTATCTTCATCACTGAACAATAGGAACAATCACCTCATTGTTGAAGAGAGCCATGTCCATCAGAATTGATCGTCACATAGTATTGTTGCTGCAGTGTATAATGATCTCCTGGTTCTGCTCATTTCACTCAACATCAGTTCATGCAAGTCTCTCCAGGCCTCTCTGAAATCATCCTGCTGATCGTTTCTTACAGAACAATAATATTCCATAACATTCATATACCATAATTTATTCAGCCATTCTCCAATTCAGTTTCCAGTTTCTAGCCACTACAAAAAGGGCTGCCACAAACATTTTTGCACATGTGGATCCCTTTCCCTTCTTTAAGATCTCTTTGGGATATAGGCCCAGTAGAAACACTTTGCATATATTTTGGAAATAAAAAGCTATTATTAAAAATAAGAAAATACAACTGTGGTCTCAGATCCTGGGCAAATCACTTCACCCTGTTTGCCTCAGTTTCCTTATCTGTAAGATGAGCAGGAGAAGAAAATGACAAACTACTCCAGTATCTTTGCCCAGAAAGCTCCAAATTGGGTCACTGAAGAATGACACAGCTGAAAAGCCTACAAAACGACTTCTGGCTCCAAGTTTAGTATTTTATGCTTATCTCCCTATATAATTGCTTATTAATTGTTTAATTGATATTAATGGCCCTCTAAGGCAGAGGTTCTTAACCTGGATCTGTGAATTTTTTTCTCCTGAGGCAATTGGGGTTAAATTACTTGCCCAGGGTCACACAGCTAGGAAGTGTTCTGTCTGAGGTCAGATTTGAACTCAGGTCCTCCTGACTTCAGGGCTAGTGCTCTATCCAGATCTGTGAATTTTTAATATATTTTGATAGTCATATTTCAAAATTATTTTCTTTATAATCCTATATATTTATTTTATGCATTTAAAAACATTATTCTGGGAAGATAATCTATAGGTTTCACCAGACTGATAAAGGAGTCCATGGCACAAAAATAGTTAAGAATCCTTGAATTACGTTTACCACCATCACCCTCAACCCATTTATTTTACATAGAAGGAAATTGTAGAGCAGTTTCCTCTGACACCATCACCAACTCATGGATTGCTTGTTGGTCTCCCTGTTTCAAATCTCTTCTTACTCCAATTCATCCTCCATTTAACTGTTAAATGGATCTTTAAAACACAGATCTGACTCTATCACCATCACCCCTCCCCAATTCAGTAAACTCCCTGTTACCTTCAGGACCAAATATAAAATCCTGTATTTGGATTTTAAAGTTCTTTTTAACCTGACCCCTTCCTGTGTTTTCAGTTTTCTTACACCTTCCTTCACTCTGCAATTCAGTGTCACTGACTTCCATACTGTTCCATGAACAGGATACTCTATAGGATAATAGTTAACATACATAGAATTTAATATGTGCCAGGTACTATGCTAAGTACTTTACAAATATTATCTTATTTGATCTTCACAATAAAGGGCAAGATAAGTGCTATTATTATCTCCATTGTACAGATGAGGAAGGTGAAGCAGAAAAAGGTTAACAAATTTACCCAACAGTTTACACTGCTAGTAAGTGTCCAAGGCCATATTTGAGCTCAGCTCTTCCCTACCCCAGATTTGGTAGTCTATCAGGATTTTGCTACCAGTCCTTTTAACTCCTCTTTTCCAAAGGCTTTCTTTCTTCCATGTCCAAAATACTCTCTCTCCTCTCTGCCTCCAAATTTCTCTTGTTTCTTTCAAACCCAGTTAGCTGGTTGTACAATGGCTATCCAATGTTGGACCTACACTTAGGGAAACTTGGGTTCAAAACCAGTCTCAGATATTTTCTAGCCATCTGGGCAAGTTTCTAACCCTCAGTTTCTTTATCTGCAAAATGAACCTGATGATATCGCCTACCTCTCAGAACTGTTGTGAGAATCAAATGAGATAACATTTCTAAGGTGCAGTGTTGACCTCAAAGCACTACATATATGCCTTTCTCTTCTTCCTTCTCTTCTTTTCTTCCTCTTTCTCCTCTTTCTCCTCCTTTTCCACCTTCTATTTCTTCTTCTCTTTTTCCTCCTATTTCTCCCCCTTTCTTTTTTTCCTCCTTTCTTTTTTTATCCTACTCCTATTTTCCTCCTTCCTTTTCCTTTTCCTCCTTTTCTTATTTCTTTCTCCCTTTCCTTCTTTTTCTTCAACTCTTTCTTCTCCTTTTCTTCATCCTCTTTCTCCTTTTGCTTTTCTCCTCTTTCTCTTCCCTTTCTTCTTTTCCTCCTCTTTCTCCTCTTCTTTTTCTTTCTTCTCCTCTTAGTCTTTCTCCTGGCTAGTTTCACCTTCTATAAGATGCCTATTTTATCTGATGATGTTCAATTTATACTTTATATATCTTGTTTGTAACTGGTTGCTTACATGTTTACTTTCTCTTTTCAATTAAACTGTGAACTCCTTGAAAGCAGGGCTGTTTTTTTGTTTTTTTGCTTTTCTTTATATCTCTAGTTCTTAGCACAGTGCCTGGCATACAAAGGCATTTTATAAATATTAATCTTCTTACTGATTGAATACAAGACTTTAGCCATAGGTTCTTAGTCTTTTTTGTGTCACCGGACTGATTTGAGAGCCTGGTGAAACCTATGGACTCCTGGGAATGTTTTTTTGTTTGTTTGTTTTTTGAGGCAATTGGGGTTAAGTGACTTGCCCTGAGTCACACAGTTGGAAGTGTTAAGTGTCTGAGACTAGATAGATTTGAACTCAGGTCTTATTGACTTCAGGGTTGGTGCTCCATCAACTGCACCATCTAGCTGCCCCTCCTGGGAATGTTTTTAAAGGTACAAAGAAAATACCTTTGAGTTGCAAAAGAAATCAATCATATATATATATATATATACATATATATATATATATATACACACACACATATATATATACATATGTATATGTATATATACACACATATATGTGTTATATATATATGTGTGTGTATATACATAATGTAACACAGAGATACTATTATACAATACACATATGTATTTACACATGCATGCATATATACATATGTGTAATTTATTTTACAAACACACATTTTCAATTCTTGGGTTATAAACCCCTCATGTTAATAAAAGCATAAAAACAACCACAGAAAACTTGAGCTCACTTGAGGTTTCACTAAAATACAATGCAATTCACATTAATTAGCTTTGATTAAGCACCTACTAAGTACCTAAAGAAATCAGGCATAGTCCTTGCCCTCAATTTAACTTTCTAACAGAAGGAATAAATTACTATAATACCTTACTCTGGTTAACAGTCCCAGATGGGCCTATTTCCTCTCTCCCAGGTCCATAAATGCTCACCCATCTCTATCTATCCTTTGGATACTAATTTAATTTAAAATGCAACTCAAAAAATACTCAGTTGCTTACTGTTTATTATTTAGGTACTGGACCAGTAGAGGAGAACTGCCTCACAGCCTTGGATGAAGTAAGGTGAAGTGAGGTTAGGATGGGGTAGGGTGGGGTGGAATGAGTTGGGAGGGGAGATAATAATCAATACCTGATTTCCATATCGGCTTTGAGGTTTGCAAAGTGCTTTACAAACATCTCATTTATCCTCATAGCTACACTGGAAGATAGATGCTATTATTATCCCCGTTTTACAGATAAGGAAACTATGCAGACTAAAGTTATGTGACTTATAGAGGTTCACATAACTAGTAAGTATATGATACTATATGTGAACTCAGGTCTTTCTGATTCTAAGTCCCATGCTCAGTCTATCCCCTCTTATGATAAGGGGAGAGCCAGAACTAGACTAACTTATGAAGCAATTTGTTTGCAAACTACTAACAAATCCTGCCCCTGCTTCTCCCTTCTTCACTCCCAGGACTCTGTATTTCACTACTAGGAAAGCGATTCATATTTTCCTTCTCATGCTACTAATCCAAATATTTATTGACCTTCTATTATTTTGTGCAGGTTCTTGTTACCCTAGCCAGGGTGGGAATTCCAGGTGTCTTATCTGTTAAACAAGAGAATTTAGTAGAAGCAGATTACTGTCCCCATGCCCACCATCCTTCATCCTCATCTCCTCCATCTCAAAAAGAAAAATGCAGGGTTCATTTGCCATTTTGTCCACCTTTACATAAAATTAGAGAGAGCACAGTCTTCCTTTCCAGTCTCTCATTTTCAGTGGCTCCTTTCTTGGGTGAAAAAGTGGCCAACAGGTCCAGGGACATCTAAAGGGGAAGGTCCTGGAGAGCTGAGGAAGAAGGGAAAGACTTCAGGGAAGGGTGGTAGGGAGAGATTTCCCAGAAAAGGGGTAGGGATAAGAGGAAGGGAGGAGAGATGATTTACCTTAGTATTTTCTTTTCTAATTCTCCTTCATTAGGGACCTGGAAGGGGCTGTCTGATTTCTAAAGCTCCCAAGGGAAAATGCCTTCTCCCAGATGAATTGATTTCATTTCTCACACCCCACTGATGTCCCTTGGGTACTTCATGGGGTGCCCTACTCTCCCCCCTTCTCAGGCCCTTGGGAAAACTCCTACCTTTCTAACCTGAACTATGCTAACTATTCAGTCACTTAGCTCAATACAGTTCAGAGCTTTTTGTCCTCCATTCCTGGTGCTTTGTCCTTTTCTAGGGACCGATTGAAAGATAATCATGGTCCAAAAGTCTTGCATAAAAAAGAAATAGCACAGACTTTGCTTTAATCTTTATTGAGGAAGTTATTAAGGACATTCATATGCCAAAATTATTTTTGAGTCAGATAAGTTGGGGATATTAGATCAGAGTTGTTATAGTACACAGGATATTCTAGACTTAATTGAGAAACTGAGCATAAATAATACCAGTAATACCAGAAGCAGATGGTAGATTGGATAAAGAACTGGCCTCCAACCCAGGAAGGCCAGGGTTCCAGTGTTATCTCTGACTCATATTGGTTGTGTGAACATAAGTAAGTCAATTGGCCTCTGTATAGACCTGAAATAAAATCATAAGAGACTTCTTAAAAAGCATTATATAATATTCATTATAGAATTTTCATGGAACTGAAGTTTGAGATTGCACATATATAATCAATATCAAATTGCTTGCTATCTTGGAACTCAAAATGAAAAAAAAAGTTAAAATTTGTTATTACATGTAATTGGAAAAAAAATAAAGCACCATTAAAAATAAATGGGAGGTTGAAAGTGTGGAAATACTGCTTAGAATATGGACTTGATGTTGCCTTTAAAAATCCACCTTGTATTAAAGGATAAGATTGTAAGCATCTCTCTCATCCTTAAGAATTAGAAGATAGTGTGGTGTGAGCAGAAAAGCATTAGATCTTGAGCCAGTACTCCTGGCTCAGTCACTTAACTCTGTACTTGGTCAAGTCACTCCCCCATTTTGGGCATCAGTTTCTTTATCTATAAAATATTGGGATTGGGCAGTTTGGAGTCTAGGCCCCCTTGAATTCTGACATTCTATAATGCTGTGACTCCAGAAATGACCCTTACAACTAGAAGACCCATTTCCCTTCTTAACAAATTGGTTGAATCTGTAGTAAAGAATCTCTGGACACAGATGCAAGCCTAACCTATGGGGATAAAGGCAACAATTTATGCCTTTTAGAGTTCTCTAGAGTAACAAGCACAAAGAAGAGGGAAATCCAGTGGATGTTTATTTACACTTTCAAAACTATTTCTCATTAGGTTATATGATGGAGACAAAAAGATTTTGTATCAAAGGAGACTAAATACAAAAAGTAAAGGGTAAATATACATGAGAGCCTTATCTGGATGGAAAAGTGTTAATAATCAGGTGTCCCAGAAATAGTTACAGATCTTGTTTAATATGTGACATTAAGAGAGACACTAAAGATCTTCTTTTAGCTATAGACATAGGGAGCTGACCACCAACATGTACTTTTGACTTCCAGAGCTTGGGACCCTAGAGACTACCAAATTCTTCTAGTTCCTATTTCCTCCAAGGGGAGTCCAACCCTAGCAATCTTAGCCAATAGGGTTGCAAATGCTGTAAGTCAAGAAACATATTTAGGCTAGCTTCCTAAATGTCTTTGATTTTAAGGAGATCTTCTATCCATAATTTAAAAGTCTGAACTTGATTTTCTTGAACTCTTCCAAAATCTGAGATCATGTCACCATCACACTTCCAATTCAATAAACATTTATTAGGTACCCCTATATTCCAGTCTAGGCAGCTAGTTGACACTGCAGTGGATAAAGTGCTGGGCCTGAGTTCGAATTTGCTCTCAGACACTTCCTATATGGCCTTGGGCAAGTCATTTCACCTTTTTTGCCTCAATTTACTCATCTCTAAAATGATCTGGAAAAGAAATTGGCAAACCATCTCAGTATCTTTGCCAAGAAAACCCAAATTAGGCTATGAAAAGTCAGGCATGACTGAACAACTAAACAACAAAATCCTAAAAATAAAAGGAGAGATTAGTAAAATTGAAAGTAAAAAAACTATTGAATTAATAAATAAAACTAAAAGTTGGTTATATGAAAAAACCAACAAAATAGATAAACCTCTAGTTAATTTAATTAGAAAAAGGAAAGAGGAAAATCAAATTGTTAGTCTCAAAAATGAAAAGGGAGAACTTTCCACCAATGAAGAGGAAATTAAAGCAATAATCAGGAGTTACTTTGCCCAACTGTATGCCAATAAATTTGATAACCTAAGTGAAATGGAGGAATATCTACAAAAATATAGATTGCCCAGATTAACAGAAGAGGAAATAAATTACTTAAATAGTCCCATTTCGAGGGTGGCCTAGCTGCACCAGATCTAAAACTATATTATAAAGCATTGGTCACCAAAACCATTTGGTACTGGATAAGAAATAGAGTAGTGGATCAGTGGAATAGGTTAGGTTCACAGAACAAAATATTCAATGACAATTGTAATCTAGTGTTTGATAAACCCAAAGACCCCAGTTTTTGGGATAAAAACTCACTATTTGACAAAAAACTGCTGGGATAATTGGAAACTAGTCTGGAAGAAATTAGGCATTGACCCACACCTAACACCATATACCAAGATAAGGTCAAAATGGATTCATGATCTAGGCATAAAGAATGATATTATAAACAAATTAGAACAATGTAGGATGGTTTACCTCTCAGACCTGTGGAGGGGGAAGGAATTTGTGACCAAAGAAGAACTAGAGGTCATCATTAATCATAAAATAGATAAGTTTGACTATATCAAGTTGAAAAGTTTTTGTACAAACAAAATGAATGCAGACAAGATTAGAAGGGTAGCAGTAAACTGGGAAAATATTTTTACATCCAAAGGTTCTGATAAAGGCCTCATTTCTAAAATATATAGAGAATTGACTCAAATATATAAGAATTCAAGCCATTCTCCAATTGACAAATGGTCAAAAGATATGAACAGACAATTTTCAGATGAAGAAATTGAAACTATTTCCAGTCACATGAAAAGGTGCTCCAAGTCACTATTGATCAGAGAAATGCAAATTAAGACAACTCTGAGATACCACTACACACCTGTCAGATTGGCTAAAATGACAGGAAATGATAATGATAGCTATTGGAGGGGATGTGGGAAAACTGGGACACTGATACATTGTTGGTGGAACTGTGAACGGATCCAACCATTCTGGAGAGCAATTTGGAGCTATGCTCAAAGAGTTATCAAACAGTGCATACCCTTTGACCCAGCAGTGTTTCTACTGGGCCTATATCCCAAAGAGATTTTTAAGGAGGGAAAGGGACCCACATGTGCAAAAATGTTTGTGGCAGCCCTTTTTGTAGTGGCAAGAAACTGGAAATTGAAAAGATGCCCATCAATTGGAGAATGGCTGAATAAATTATGGTATATGAATGTTATGGAATATTATTGTTCTGTAAGAAATGACCAACAGGAGGATTTCAGAGAGGATTGGAGAGACTTGCATGAACTGATGCTGAGTGAAATCAGCAGAACCAGGAGAACATTATACACAGCAACAAGACTATATGATGATCAATTTTGATGGACATGGTTCTCTTCAACAATGATGTGATTCAAACCAGTTGTGCTGCGATGAAGATAGTCATATACATCCAGAGAGAGGCCTGTGGGAACTGAGAGTGAACCACCACACAGCATTTTAACGCTTTCTGTGAATATTTCCATGCATTCTGTTTTCCTTCTTAGGTTGTTTTTTTTTCTTCTTCTCTTTCTAGATCTGATGTTTCTTGTGCAGTAAGATAACTGTATAGATATGTATACATGTATTGTATTTGTCATATAATTTATCCTATCTAGCATGTATTAGATTACCTGTCATCTAGGGGTGGGGGGCGGGGGGAGGGAAAGGAAAAGCTTGAAAAAAAAGTTTTTTTTGCAAAGGTCAATGTTGAAAGGTCACTCATATGTTTTGCAAATAAAAAGCTTTATTAAAAAATAAATAAATAAATAAATAAATAAATAGTCCCATTTCAGAAAAAGAAATAGAACAAGTCATTAATCAACTCCCTAAGAAAAAATCCCCAGGACCAGATGGATTTACATGTGAATTCTACCAAACATTTAAAAAACAGTTAACTCCAATATTATATAAACTATTCAAAAAAATAGGGAATGAAGGACTCCTACCAAACTCTTTTTATGATACAGACGTGGTACTGATACCTAAACCAGGTAAAACAAAAACAGAGAAAGAAAATTATAGACCAATCTCCTTAATGAATATTGATGCAAAAATCTTAAATAAAATATTAGCAAAGAGATTACAGAAAATCATTCCCAGAATAATACACCATGACCAAGTAGGATTTATACCAGGAATGCAGGGATGGTTCAATATTAGGAAAACTATTAACATAATTGAATATATTAATAACCAAACTAACAAAAACCATATGATAATCTCAATAGATGCAGAAAAAGCATTTGATAAAATCCAACATCCATTCCTATTAAAAACATTAGAGAGTATAGGAATTAATGGACTTTTCCTTAAAATAGTCGGTAGCATCTATTTAAAACCATCAGCTAGCATCATATGTAATGGTGATAAACTGGAACCATTCCCAATAAGATCAGGGGTGAAACAAGGTTGCCCACTATCACCATTACTGTTCAATATTGTATTAGAAATGCTAGCCTTGGCAATAAGACAAGAAAAAGAGATTAAAGGAATTAGAGTAGGTCATGAGGAAACCAAATTATCACTCTTTGCAGATGATATGATGGTCTACTTAGAGAACCCTAGAGAATCAACTAAAAAACTATTAGAATTAATCCACAACTTTAGCAAAAGTTGCAGGATACAAAATAAATCCACATAAATCATCAGCATTTTTATACATCACCAACAAAATGCAACAGCAAGAGATACAAAGAGAAATTCCATTCAAAATAACTATCGATAGTATAAAATATTTGGGAATATATCTGCCAAGGGAAAGTCAGGATCTATATGAGCAAAACTGCAAAACACTCTCCACACAAATAAAGTCAGATCTAAATAATTGGAAAAACATCAAGTGCTCTTGGATAGGTCGAGCGAATATAATAAAGATGGCAATACTACCTAAACTAATCTATCTATTTAGTGCTATACCAATCAAACTCCCAAGAGATTATTTAACTGACCTAGAAAAAATAACAACAAAATTCATCTGGAAAAACAAAAGGTCAAGAATTTCAAGGGAATTAATGAAAAAAAAATGCAAATGAGGGTGGCCTAGCTGCACCAGATCTAAAACTATATTATAAAGCAGTGGTCACCAAAACCATTTGGTACTGGATAAGAAATAGAGTAGTGGATCAGTGGAATAGGTTAGGTTCACAGGACAAAATGCTCAATGACAATAGTAATCTAGTGTTTGATAAACCCAAAGACCCCAGTTTTTGGGATAAAAACTCATTATTTGACAAAAACTGCTGGGATAATTGGAAACTAGTCTGGAAGAAATTAGGTATTGACCCACACCTAACACCATATACCAAGATAAGGTCAAAATGGATTCATGATCTAGGCATAAAGAATGATATTATAAACAAATTAGAACAATGTAGGATGGTTTACCTCTCAGACCTGTGGAGGGGGAAGGAATTTGTGACCAAAGAAGAACTAGAGGTCATCATTAATCACAAAATAGCTAAGTTTGACTATATCAAGTTAAAAAGTTATTGTACAAACAAAATGAATGCAGACAAGATTAGAAGGGTAGCAGTAAACTGGGAAAATATTTTTACATCCAAAGGTTCTGATAAAGGCCTCATTTCTAAAATATATAGAGAATTGACTCAAATATATAAGAATTCAAGCCATTCTCTAATGGATAAATGGTCAAAAGATATGAACAGACAATTTTCAGATGAAGAAATTGAAACTATTTCCGGTCACATGAAAAGGTGCTCCAAGTCACTATTGATCAAAGAAATGCGAATTAAGACAACTCTGAGATACCACTACACACCTGTCAGATTGGCTAAAATGACAGGAAATGATAATGATAACTGTTGGAGGGGATGTGGGAAAACTGGGACACTGATACATTGTTGGTGGAACTGTGAACGGATCCAAACATTCTGGAGAGCAATTTGGAACTATGCTCAAAAAGTGATCAAACTGTGCATACCATTTGACCCAGCAGTGTTTCTACTGGCACTATATCCCAAAGAGATTTTAAGGAGGGAAAGGGACCCACATGTGCAAAAATGTTTGTGGCAGCTCTTTTTGTAGTGGCAAGAAACTGGAAATTGAAAGAATGTCCATCAATTGGAGAATGGCTGAACAAATTATGGTATATGAATGTTATGGAATATTATTGTTCTGTAAGAAACGACCAACAGGAGGATTTCAGAGAGGCCTGGAGAGACTTGCATGAATTGATGCTGAGTGAAATCCGCAGAACCAGAACATTATACACAGCAACAAGACTATACGATGATCAATTCTGATGGACGTGGTTCTCTTCAACAATGATGTGATTCAAACCAGTTGTTCAGCGATGAAGATAGTCATATACGTCCAGAGAGAGGCCTGTGGGAACTGAGTGTGAACCACAACAGAGCATTTTAACGCTTTCTGTGAATATTTCCATGCATTTTGTTTTCCTTCTTAGGTTTTTTTTTTCTCTTTCTAGATCTGATGTTTCTTGTGCAGTAAGATAATTGTATAGATATGTATACATGTATTGTATTTGTCATATAATTTATCTTATTTAGCATGTATTACATTACCTGTCATCTAGGGGTGGGGGGTGGGGGGAAGGAGGCGAAAAGATTGGTAAAAAAAAAGTTTTTGCAAAGGTCAATGTAGAAAAATCACTCATATGTTTTGTAAATAAAAAGCTTTATTAAAAAAAAAACTAAACAACAAAAAATTGATAGCTATGAGACAAAGTCACAAAACCTGCTTGACCTTAGTCAATTTACTTCTCTCCAGGTATCAGTTTCCTCTTCTGTAAAAAAGAGCAAATAGGACCAGATTATCTCTAAGGAAACTTCCAATTCTGAGAATCTGTGGCAGAATCAAGTGGCAGAACCAAAACTAGAACTGTTTTCTGGCTACTGGTTCTATGTTCTTTCTTCTAGCATTATGCTACTTTCCTTCAATAGCACTTAGATGGTGAATATAAGGTCCACTGTCATCTGCAAACATTTATGAGGACCTGATGATGACTGCCAACATTCAGACACTTAAGTGTTTCATTAAACAATTTACCACTTTACCTCCATAAAAAAGTATAGAAAGCAAATTTGTATGCCCATCAGATGAAACATCCTCTTAAAAGATGGCTTTTGCCATCTTTGTCATTTCTCTGAAGCTTTTACTACTACTGCCCAGCCCCTCCTAGCGATTATCTTCTATGACATTGCTCTTTTGTTGCTCAGTCATGTATGACTCTTTGTGACTCCATTGACTATAGAGGACCTTCTGTCCTCTACCATTTCCTGAAGCTTATCCAAGCTCATGTCTGTTGTTTCTATGATAGTATCTATCCATTCTGCCATCTCCTTGGTCTTTTCCAAGCCCCATCTTCTCATCATGTGACCAAAGTAAGCTTCAGTTTTAGTATTTGACCTTCTAGTGAGTAGTCTTAGTTAATTTCTTTAAATATTAACTGACATGGTCTTTCTGCTATCCAAGGGAGAGTCCCATAAATCAAAAGCATCAATTTTTGCAGTGCTCAGCTTTCCTTATGATCCAGCTCTCCCAGACATACATTGTTACCTGGAAAAACCAGCTCTCTGACTATATGGACCTTTGTTGACAAGGTGATAGCTCTGCTTTTCAGTATGCTGTCCAGATTTGCCATAACTTTCCTTCTTAAGGAGCAAGTGTTTTTAATTTCATGGTTGCTCTCACCATTGCAGTGATCTTTGAGTCCAAGAATATAAAATCTGATGTTGCTTCCATTTCTTATCCCTTTATTTGCCAGGAATAAGGCTAACAGAGATAAGAGAATTTGATGTTTCTCTTACCAGATGGTATAATGTATTCCTTGAGTCTTGAAATCAAATCCAGCTTTAGAACCTTACTAGTTGTATGTGAACAAATCACTTTAGTTTTATTTGCCTCAGTTTCCCCAATTCTAAAGTGTGGATAATAATAATACCTACTTCCCAACATTGTTATGAGAATCAAATGAGATAATAATATTTGTAAAGCATCTGGCATTTAGTAGGCATTATATAAAATGCAAGCTATTACTTTTTTTTATTTTTATCTATCTGATTGCTCTTTCTCAGTCTATTTTGTTGGATTCTTTCCTCTAAGTGTAGATGTCCCCTAAAGTTCTGTTCTGAACCTTTTCTTCCCTTTAGAGACAGATTGATCCTTAGAAAGAGTAGTGGTTTTGAACTTAGGTTTAAAGCCTTATTCTGTTACTTACTACTTGTGTTTCTTTTTATTAACTTGTAAGGCTCTTTCTAATTCTAAATTTATGCTCCTATGATCTTCATTTCACTCCTTGGGGATTTCATCACTTCTTGTGAGTTTAATGCTCTTTAGCTATATAGATGAACCTTCAAATCTATACATGCATCCATGAACTTTATCATGAGCTCCATGTCTTGGCAGATATGCCCACCCGGATGTCTGACTGGCATCTCAAACTCAGTGTATCTAAAATAGAAATCACCTTCCTTAAGCTGTTCCTTACCATGGGTCCCAACTTCAGTCTTGATTCTTCCTTTTCTCTAACTTCTGAAATCCAATAAGTTTCCAAGTCCTATGGATTTTATCTCTATGGCAATTCTTATAATAGTCTCCTTGGTTTTTCTAAACTTCCAAAATTTTAATCTTTAAATTTAAAGGCATTTATTTTCTCTCTTTCTTAACTCCTCTATGCCCCCATTAACCTTAAAAAGAAAATCTTTGTTAAAAAAAATGCAGAATCAAGCCAAATAAATTCTCATATTGGTTATATTCAAAGATATGTCTTGAGTCCCTTACAGCTCTGTCAGGAGGTAGGGTAGCATGTTTCATGTTGGGTCCTCTGTTATCATGATTGTTCATTGATCATAGTTGCTTGTCTTTACAGTGTTATTATATATTGTTCTGTTGGTTCTGTTCACTTTGTGTTTTATCAGTTCATAAAAGTCTCCCCAGATTTCTCTGAAACCACCTCTTTCATTATTTTTCATAGCACAATAGTATTCCATTGCATTCATGGATTTGTTTAGCCATTTCCTAATTGATGGCCTATCCCTTAGTTCTTGATTGTTTGCTACTGCAAAAAGAACTGCTATAAATATTTTTGTACATATATAATGTACATGTAATTGTAATATCATCATATATTTTCCTATTTCTCTGATCTCTTTGGAGGTTAATCCTTTTATTTTTCAGTCCTTCATCTCTTGCCTAAACTATTGACAAACCAGATTTCCAGTTTTTCTCCTTGCTTCCTATTTCTTCAGTCTATTCTTCCATAAGTATTATCTAGTTAAGGTACAAGTATAACCAGCCATGTCATTCCCTAGGCCAAAAATCTTTAACAACTTTCTATGATAAAATAGAAATTCCTTAGCCTGGCATTAAAAACTCCTTGTAATCTGATACCCAATTACCTTTCCAAATGTTTTTTAATAATCCCTGTTCCTCAGTAATCTATTTCTTCTCCCATGCCTGGGGTACATGACCTCCTCATCTCCAACTCTTAAGCAATGTTTTCCTTTCAGGTTCAGTTCAGGTAACATTCCCTATACAAAACCCTTTCTCATTCCCTATACTTCATTTGTCACAATTCTGCTCCTGTTAAATTCATCCTGTACTTACTAATATACTAAAATCATGTGTTATTCCTCCAGTTAAAAAGTAAATTCCTTGAAGGCAGATTCCATTCAGGTTTATTTGGTTGTTTTTTTTTTTGTTTCTGTTTTATCTATTTATGTATTTATTTTGTCTGTCATATTCCCAGTTGATTGTACATAGTAGGCCCTCAATAAATTTATTTGTTCAATTGAATTAATAAAGCAATGGCTTCTAGTAATTGAAGTGTGATGATAAAAATCACAATAGGATATAAGAGAATATAGTATGCCCATAATTGATGAAATAATTAAAAACTGATTATCACTTGGTTTGGTTATGAAATTATTTATCTGGTTCAAATTCAGATTACTGATAGAACTACTAAATCAGCCAGCCTGATTTTATAGTCAGGATAATTTTGCTGTTCACTAGCCATCTGGAATCAAAGCAGTGGAAGAGAATACTGGGATCCAGGATGAGCTTTTCTACCATTCAGAAAGGGGTGGGACTTGGAAAACCTCTAGTTTAATCATAATTGTGAAGTAAATCAGGAATTTATTTTCTACATGCCTTTTTCCAATTTCTGTGATTTCCTCCTCCTTTTTAAAGGCCCTCTTATAGTTATCCAGAACTCTCAGGATGCTGCTGAGAATTCCCCATGCTGCCCCTCCCCCTAACACTGCCTAGACTTCCATAACTCTGGTTGTACCTATTTCTTGGATCCTAATATCAGCATTAACTTGTATTATGATCTCCCTTCCCATAATTTTGCTTTTTGTTGGTTAATATGACAAGCTAATTTGGATTTAGGCACATTACTAGTGATAATGATGTAATGCATTTTTCCTTTTGAATAACATTTGCATTTTTAACATAGCCATAAGCAATGGGAGAATTTTGCCCACTTGGTTGGGCCTGCTAAGGGCGGTATTTGGAGGCAGAGAGTGATTGCATCCCTCAA
Source organism: Myrmecobius fasciatus (assembly GCA_023553655.1). Classification (NCBI taxonomy): domain Eukaryota; kingdom Metazoa; phylum Chordata; class Mammalia; order Dasyuromorphia; family Myrmecobiidae; genus Myrmecobius; species Myrmecobius fasciatus. The sequence goes on along the minus strand of JAJPUD010006275.1, from coordinate 111,069 downwards.
ATTAATGATATCTGTTCCACCTGAGGAGCACTAAGGGAAATGCAAGTTTTATTTCTCTTATCAAGATCTGGACAGAATTGTGGAGTCAGGGCTGAGCCCTGTTGCAATTATTGCATGAAGGAAGGATGGTTCATTTTGTTTTTGTATTCTTAGCACTTAGAACTGGCATACAGCCAGTATTTAATAAATGATTATGTGTAGATAGATTCATTATTTGATTGATTGACTCATCTACTATGTCCAAAATCTCTTTATCTAGGGACAGCATTCTCTAACTAGGGAAGGTTTCATAGGCCCTTAGGACTAGGAGAAACTTTATTTAATTCCAGCATTTTATAAATATAGCAAGGGCTCAGAGTCAAAGTGACTTGTTGACAGTCTCATAGGTTTTTTTATTTTATTTTATTTTATTAAAGCTTTTTATTTGCAAAACATGTATGGGTAGTTCTTCAACACTGACCCTTACAAAACTTTCTGTTACAAATTTTCCCCTCCTAGTCCCCTCCCCTCCCCTAGATGGCAGGAAGTCTACTACATGTTAATTATGTTAAAATACTTGACAAGTCAAATATATGTATACATATTTCCACACTTATCTTGCTGTTAAAGAAAAATCCTATCTACAAGAAAAAAAAATCTGAGAAAGGAAACCCAAATGCAAGCACACATCAATAGAGAGCATGAAAATGTTATGTTGTGGTCCACATTTCACATCCCTCTCTCTGGGTGTATATGGCTTTCTTCACTGAACAACTGGAAGTGGTTTGAATCACCTCATTGTTGAAGAGAACCATGTCCATCAGAATTGATCATCATATAGTCTTGTTGCTGTGTATAATGATCTCCTGGTTCTGCTCATTTCGCTCAGCATCAGTTCATGCAAGTCTCTCCAGGCCTCTCTGAAATCATCTTGTTGGTCATTTCCTATGGAACAATAATATTACATAACATTCATATACCATAATTTATTCAGCCATTCTAGTCTCATAGGTTTTTAAGGAGAAATCCAGGAATGGAACCTTTGTTTCTTAATTCAAAGTCCAGGACTTTTTCTGCCACTGGTTTTGGACTTACGAGCATAAGTCCAGGGTTCAAAACTTGCCTCTTTCATTTAGTATTTATGTATCCTTGGGCATGGTTGGATAGGTGGCACAGTGAGTAGAGTGCTGAGCCTGGAGGCATTAAGACCTGAGTCTTCCTCTCTGGCATCTGGCTTCAGATGCTTACTAGTTGTGTGACCCTGGTCAAGTCACATAACTCTTTGCCTCAGTTTCCTCATCTGTAAAATAAGCTAGAGAAATACCACTTTTATCTTTGCTAAGAAAACTCCCCAAAAGGATCAGACATGACTAGAAATGACTTGACAATTTGCTTCATATGTCACATAAAGACATTTTGACTGATGGCTTCCAAAGGCCCTTCCAGCTCTAAATTTGTGATCTTATTAAGTATATAATTCCAGCATAAATGCCACTATAAAGGAACTGATATAAATATTCACAGCTTTAAAAGATTTTAATTTAAATCCCAATTGTTTGCTTTTAGTCTTGTACTAAAAGGTAGGTTAGTAAACTCTACAGAATGATTAACAACTTCTTTGGAAAAGAGTGGTCCTGAAAGCTCAAAAGGAAGAACTGATGTGTTTATTAAATGTTGCGCTAAGTGTTGAAACTATAACTATAAAAGCAAGAATAATTCTTTCAGAACTCTTGAGAACTATATTTCTACTATGGAACAAATAAAACAAATTTAAATAAAAAAAAAAGAATAATTCTTTCCATTCCAATAGGGGGAAATAATACAACATAAGGGAGTGGTGGCCTAAGAAGGTGTGGACTTGAACAATTATTAAAAAAAAAAAATGATGAGTATAGTTAAAATATATAGATTGACACACTTCTAGGAATCAAGTTGATTTGATCATGGGTGAAGAGGGTTGAGAATAGTCCTTCTGGGGCAAGGCAGGTTGCAAGACTGTGAAGAAGATGGCTAGGAGTAAGGAGAGTCTATAACCTAAATCTTTTCAGTTTGGTAGGACCAACAGATTTTGTAGAATAACAGAATCTCTGAGGCCATTCTAGAGCAATGTGAATCCCTTGTAGTAGGAGCTAGCAGCAGCAGCAGTTGGTGGCAACCATACTGACTCTTGAGACAAGCTGGAAGCTGTAGGAGCATGTTGAAAGATGGCATCCGTGGCTAGGAACCAGGATAAAGTCAGGCAACCCCAGAGCAAAAGGAGTGCAAACCCCAGAGAGGAAGTTATTAACAAAGTAGCACAAACTCTTAGCTCACTGGATTCCAACCTCTACTTGCTTGGTTGGGATTTCCCCTAGTAGTGTTATGAGTTTGTCTCCAGAGGAACAAATTCCAGAGAAGAAGGAAGGAAATGTTGCTATTCCCTAGCTAAATGGACTCTGATGTGAAACACTTTTCTGCCCTTTACACACCTTTATGTAAGAAATTTGATGTGTCCTAAATGCTTATTGGGAACCTATCCCTTGTAAAGAGGGATAAAATATACTTAGGAGAGAATTAAACATGATTTGAAGTCAAATGTTCCCAAGAATTGAGTATCATTCCTAAGAGGGTACAAACAAGAACATTGTTGATTGTTAATTTTTTTGAAAGAAGTCCTCAAATTTGAATCCAGTTTATCTGTTAGAGGAAAGAGGCCAGAATCCCCAGTTGACACACAAGTCACATTATGCTTTTATTAATGAGGATGATTTTGAGTCAGTACCCAAAAGAGGCACTGGAATAGATACTGTGACACCCATACTCTTTGTCTCAGTTTCTCCAGTTCAAAAGTGTGATTTTCAGGCTTATTGTATGTGAGAAGAGATGAGTGAAGTTTTGAAATTTATCACTTCTGGAACACATCTTGTGTTTATCTGCATCTAAACCTTCCTCCAAATTAACCTGAAATGACCCCACCCCTCCCCAATTCCTGCCCCCTTCTCTGCTTAATGAAATCCTGCAAGGCCCAGAAAGTACTACCTCTCCCTTAAAGATCATCCAGTCAGCTGGAAAAGATCTCTCATTTGAAGATATATATCATTCATAAGATATTTACTGTGGCTATTCATATATTTGTCTTTTCCCCACTCCTCCAATTAGAATAATTCTTAGAGGGGAGGAACCATATATTAAAAATAGAAGGTGCTAGGCAAATATTTTGCTATTGCTTTCAAATTTTGCTATTTCATTCAAATGAACAAAGAAATTAATTACTTTTGCAATCACCTGGATGTATGATAAACAAAAATCCAAACCAAATCAAACAACAAAAAATCATAATGGTCTCTGCCTTCAGGCAGTTTATTTTTTAACTGGAGGGACACTGTATGTACTGCTCATATTAGTGAATTTAAAACAGACAAAACTGATAAACTGAGTGTAGGGAATGAGAAAGGGTTTTGCATAGGGGCTTCCATTTAAATTGAACCTGGAAGACAGAGCTTTCAAGAGTTGGAAATGAGGAGAACATGTATCCCAGGCATGGGAGGGCAAGGTAGATGGTAGGTAAATAAGAGACAGGAGAGATAAGGAGAAAGAAAAGAAGTTGGAAAGGAGAGGCTACCAATCAATCTGATTCTTTTTTCTTTCTCAATTCAGTTTCTGAGTGTTCAATAAATAATACTGATGAATTTGAAGCATCATGAGCAAAGAATCTTGTGATTAGGGACATGGTATTTATTTATTTATTTACTTTTAAAATTTTCTTTTTTTTAATTAAAGCTTTTTATTTGCAAAAAGTATGCATAAATAATTTTTCAACTTTGACCCTTGCAAAGCTTTCTGTTACAAATTTTTCCCTTCTACCCCCCACTGCCTCCCCTAGGTGGCAGGAAGTCTAACACATGTTAATTATGTTAAAATATTTGACAGATCAAATATGTGTATATATATTTATACAGTTATCTTGCTGTACAGGGAAGAGAAAAAAATAAAAATAAAAAACCTGAGAAGGAAAACATAATGTAAGCAAACATTGATAGAGAGTGTGAAAATGCTATGTTGTGGTCCAGACTCAGATCCCACAGGCCTCTCCCTGGGTGTATATGGCTCTCCTCATCACTGAACAACTGGAACTGGTTTGAATCATCTTATTGTTGAAGAGAACCATGTCCATCAGAATTGATCATCATATAGTCTTGTTGTTGCCATGTATAATGATATCCTGGTTCTGCTCATTTCACTCAGCATCAGTTCATGCAAGTCTCTCCAGGCCTCTCTGAAATCATCCTGCTGGTTGTTTCTTACAGAACAATAATATTCCATGACATTCATATACCATAATTTATTCAGCCATTCTCCAATTGATGGGCATCCACTCAGTTTCCAGTTTCTAGCCACTACAAAAAGGGCTGCTACAAACATTTTTGCACATGTAGAGGGACATAATATTTAATGCTGAACAAAAAAATAATACCCTTAGGAAAAATATAGAGATGATGTTAGCATCACTTTAGAGATGAGAAAACTGACTATAAGAAATAATGAGCAGGATAAGTTTCAGTAAAGCCTGAAAGACTTATACGAACTGATACAAAGTGAAACGAGCAAATCAGTACAACATTGTACACAGTAATAGCAACATTGTGCAATGATCAACTATGATACACTTAACTATTCTCAGCAATACAATAATCCAAAACAATTCCAAATGACTCATGATGAAAAATGCTATACACATTTGGAGAAAAAAAAATTGATGCAGTCTGAATGTAGATTGAAGCATACTATTTTTCACTTTCTGTATTTTTTCATGGTTATTTTTCCCTTTGGGTCTGTGTCCTCTTTCACAACATAACTAATATGGAAATGTGTTTTGCATGATTGAACATGTTATACCCCATATCAAATTGGTTACTGTCTTGGGGAAGGGAGGAAAGGGAAAGAAAGAGAAAATTTGGAACTCAAAAAAAATTTTTTAAATGACTACCAATAATTGTTTTTATATGTAATTGGGGAAAGTAAAATATTATTTAAAAACAGAAATGAGAAAATAGGCCAAAGATATACAGGCAGAAAGTTAAGAGGACGGGACTTGGGATCACAGAATTTTAGTATTAGAAGGGAGATTTATAGAGAGTCCTCTCTATATAGTATCCCTTCTGTTGGGTTAGGCAACTCCATGGTGAAGTGAGTAAATTGCTTATACTAGATCAGAAAGATTTGAGTTCAAATCTTGCCTCAGACATTTATTAGCTGTGTAATGCTAGTTAAATCACTTAACCTCCTTCAACCACAGTTTTCTCATTTATAAAATAGAGATGATGATAATAATAGTACCCATCAATCAGAGTCATTATGAAGATTACATGAGATAATATTTGTAAGGAACTTTTGCAGATTTTAAAGTACCTTATAAATGTTAGCTATCATTATTATGATACTTAACTCAGAGCCACAAGCCAGTTGTAACTTAAAAACCTCTCAATACCCTCAGTCAATATCTCTAAAACTATAAATTGCAGGGAGTTTCTTTAGGGAGGAGTTCCCTTTTCCAGTGAACCCACAGGTCTGGTCCATAAAACCTCAGTTTTAGATTCTTTAATTAAGGTGAATATTAGGCTGTAAGATTTTTGAAAGCAAGAACTGTCTTATCCATCTTTGAATTCCTATAGTAAATACTTTAAAATGTTCCTTTACTTGAATTAAATTGAAGCCTATTTGCTATATGTTAGTACTTTGCTAGGGCTTTGGAGATATAAATTAAGTGTATGTTTAAAGATCTTTTGAACCCAGAAGGGGCCTTACATAAGAAAACATATATAAGAGTTTTTGGAATGAGAATGGGCCTTAAGAGATAAGCAAATCCATTTCTCTGACTTTACAAGTGAAGTAGTTTAGGCCAGGAAAAGCAATAGGGGAGTCACTCCTGACAGAGTCAGGACTAGGACTTGGAGGAATCCTGATCCCCAGTTCAGTATTCTCTTTACATTCTACTTGGGTCCTTGACCCCCTAGAATTTCCAGTCTAATTGGGAAGATAACAGACTTGTATACTTTTAAAAAATCACTAATACCATTATTGAATTTTTTCACGGACTGAATTTTACTTTATATCTATTGACATGAATTGTATCCACCCACCCATCTATCCAACCATCCATCGGTCTATCAATCAAAGGGAGGAGGACTGCTACTTTAGACCTTTCTTAGGCATTCATAGCATCTAATTCAGAGCCAAACTTCTATTGTCCCATAACTCATCCTGAGGGTGGGGACCCAGATTTCCTTGGAAAATGCACTAAATGTCAGAAAGAGCTCATTCTACAACCTAATTGGTTGTTTTAGCCAAGAAGGGAGGGGATAGGGAATAAAGGATCCCTCCCTCTTCAACTCTTTAGGGGATCCCCAGTGCTGGTTTGCTGTAACACTGCCCTAATAGGGTTGGAACTTCAGGATCGTTAGACCGCAGCAGCATCAATAACATGAGCCAGACCTGTTCCATGGAACTGTGAAGTCAGTTTTCCTTGGCTTTGCCTGTGGTGTTTTTTATTTTATTTTATTTTTTTAAATCCTTGCTTCATCAGCCACACTGGTCTCTGAACTTTTCCCTTTTCTAGTAAAAGTGCAAATTCCAGATGGAGTTCTTGACCAACAACATCTTTCTACAGAAGTTGCTGTCTTAGATGCTTTGCTGAGTTCCAGAGATAAGATAAATAATTTACGGGATGTAGGTTTCTGATTACTCACTCACTCTATTAGCATTTAGAGCAAAGAGCTTAAGCCTCTGGGGAGTTTGATTAGTTCAGATGTAGTCCATCTGTTTTTGTTTTTTTGAGTGGGTTTTTTTTTTGGGGGGGGAGGGTAGGATGGGGGAAGAGCCTGCCTGGAAAGACCAGGGAGCTCCCAGCATCCCACACATACTTTAGGAATGAATTGCCTAAATCATAAGGGTTTTACTGGAAATTCTGGGGAGCGCTGTTTTCTTGAATTATTTTTTTTTCAAATACACAGCTGTTAGGCCTTTTTCCCCCTTATTCTGCTGAGTGAAAACAAAACCCCATGATTGATTTTCAAAGATTTTTTTTTTTTTTTTTTTTTTTTTTTGCAGAATAAGATAGCTGAAAGGGCATTTTCAATCTTGTGCAACCTATTTATCCTGAATTCAGGCTGCACACTGTAGGAGTAATTTCAGGAAATTTTATAGCCAGGATTAAGTATGTTTTCTTCCAAATCAAGGGACTGATTTGGAACTTGGGACTGTGGGAGAAGAAACAAGGGGGAGAAATCATCCTTCCATCCTATCATTTCTGCAAGTGCGTTAACGATATTAGTAACGATCAGTGTAACCAAAGACCTGCATCAGTAATCACACTACTGCTTCTTTTCCCCAAGCAGAAAAGTACCATTATTATTTCATACAGGGTCCTAAATGAATACCAGGACACTAGAAGATATCAGTGAAGGAATTAAGTCTTTGGGCCCAAGTCCATGGCAAAAAGGGCATCCCAGACTAGGGGAGGAGAGGATGAAGAGAATATATGTGATCCAATTTCTCAGAGATGATAGAGATCCAATTTTATTGACCAATTCATTTTTATCACTTGCAGGAAAAAAAAAAAAGTGGAAATGCGTTCTATGAAACAAAGTGGTGACTGGACCTTATTTTGGCGATCTCTAAAGAATTTAAATTGCATTGTGTCCCATGCAAGATTTATGTACATTTATGAACTTTCCTGTAGCTGAATGGGGCTTAAGTGAGCGACTCATTTTATATGCAGCAATTAATCCTTTGAGGTCTGCTTAAATTCCCAAATCACGACATTTTGTTCTTTGACATTCAGTAGTTCCCATTTTGACATTCAATGGAAAGTATATCTGTCTGTCTCCCAAATTCACTGAGTTATAAGTGGAAGTCCCTTTCTGGGAAATGCTACTTGTTTTGCTGTGGGGGAGGGGAGAAAAGTGGGGGGAAAGGATAGAGCTTTCTTTAATATATACTGCATTCCTCCGCTTCACAGCTCCCTGCTTAAAGCAATTAAAATGTGTAAGATGTAAAAGTCCCACTTGCTACCTGTTTTGTGCTTATATGGGAGATTAACCTACTTTTCTGGTTGGTTTTCCTCCCCATCCTATACCACTTGGAGTAAAAGCTGAGGTGGCTGACAGCCTCCTGACTCCATCAGCAATTGCTATAGCAGCTCATTGCCTCTCAGGGGCACACAGTGCAATTTACTGTCCACGTTTCCCGCTTTCCCTACACAGCAGGTATGAAGACCTGCCCTGAGCAAAAGAGACTAACCAAACTAGAGAATTGGAGAGGGGCGGAGGGGAGGGAAGAAGAGAGGGGAGTGGATGGATGTTGGGGGGAAGCATCTCAGAGATCACTGTAGTCCATCTTTTCCCACCACCTTTTCTCCCCCCCACTCCCCGTCCCGGGCCTCCTAGAACCCCACCCCACCCCTGACATCACCATCACCACCCCCTCTCATCTTTTCCAGAAGAGGGACCTCAGCCACTGAGAGGCAGTCCCTTGTGCCTTAAGAACAGGGTACCACTCACATGTTTTTTCTGTTCACTTGCTATGTGACCTTGGAGACAAGTCACTTCCCTGGACCTCAAGTTTTCTTTTCGGCAAAATTAGGGGAATCGGGTCAGAACATCTAAAGAAGTCCTATTTCTGGTTTCCGATTCTATGACTTCTATTTACTGCCTATCTGCCCTCTCTATTCATATCTCTCCCTTCTGACAGACCAAACTGGGACAGTAAATCTCAAAGAGACAGCATACATGTACAAACACACACATGCAACTGGGATCCAGCCGCCAGCTCTTCCACTTCTGCTTGCCTTATGTTGCATTTTAGAGGGCTTCATAAGGTTTCGTATTGCCCTTGCAACATTTTTTTGGTTGGTTGGTTGGCTGAATGGAGCACAACCTTCCCTGCAGACATCAAAGGATGTCTCCAGCGTAGCAAAAGCCCCATCCAGCCTTTAGTCTCTCCGACTGCATTCCAATCTAACCGGGGCTGCCTTGCATGATAATCAGGCCTAATTACCGCTTTATCCCTTGATTGTTGTGCTGGATATTGCGAACTGCAGAGTCCCTTTCTCAGCTTCAGTCTTGCCTTTCCTTTTTCTGGTTTGAGTTTTTAAGATGCTTTCAACTTCTGAGTTTCAGCCACTTTAATTAGCAGATAGATGAAAATGGTTGGTGTTTGCTTCTTTAGCTTCAGTAATTTCAGTCCACAGGTAACAGGTCCCCTGAATACCACTGGAGGCTTCCTAGATCCATTTCTAGGTCTATATTTATATCTATATAGAATGTGTTTGTGTGTGGGTATGTGTATGCACACATACCCACACACAAGCAAAGGCCATAAATACCTCCCCATCCCCATCTCTCACTCTTTCCTTACTGTGAAAAAAAAAAAAATTCCAAACTTATAAATACCATAGGTGGTGGTGGTGGGGGGGAGAAATAAATCAGTACTTCTTAAACATCTTCCCTCCCCTCCCCCCAGTTCATTTAACACAACTGCCTGGTGCTTCTGTTTCTCTATCTGCTAAAGAATCTTTGAACTAGAAAGGCCTTGAAAAAGTAATCTAAAGCAGACTCATCTCCTGGCATAATCACACCTAAAATATTGTTTCTTTTTTCCTCAATAGTATTTTATTTTTCCAAATACATCTAAAGATAGTTTTCAACATTCATTTTTTTGTAAGACTTTGTGTTTCAAATTTTTCTCCTTCCCTCCCTTACCTGCCCCCTTCCCAAGACATCAAGCAATCCGATATAGGTTAAACATAACAAAATGTTTTACACTGATGAGGATCTACCTTGAATGATCACTGGGCTGGGGGGCATGGGATGGGAAAACTCTTTTCAATTATAGCACATTCAAGCTGGCAGGTATTAGAGATGATTTTTTATAGCCACCTATAATTGTCTACTCTGTATGATTACCTAAGTTATTCATCTGGTACATGATTAGTGGCATGGAAAATCACTCGAGCCCTCAAACATCCCTAAGAATTATATATTCCATGTTATGGAATATTATTGTTCTATAAAAAACAATCAGCAGGATGATTTCAGAAAATCCTGGAGAGACCTACATGAACTGATGCTAAGTAAAGTGAGGAGATCCAGGAGATCATTGTACACGACAACAAGATTATATGATGATCAATTCTGATGGACGTGATTCTTTCCAACAATAAGATAATTAAGACCAGTTCCAATGATCTTTTGATGAAGAGAGCTATTTGCACCCAGGAAGAGCACTGTGGATACTGTGTGGATCACAACATGGTATTTTCCCTCTTTTTGTTGTTTGTTTACATTTTATTTTCTTTCTCATTTTTTTCCTTTTTGATCTGATTTTTCTTGTGCCGCAAGATAATTGTATAAATATGTATGCATATATTGGATTTAACATATATACATATATATGTTTTTTTACCATATTTAACATATATTGGATTACTTTCCATCTAGGGTGGGAGGAAGGGGGGATTGGAACACAAGGTTTTGCAAGGGTCAGTGTTGAAAAATTATTCATGCAGATGTTTTGAAAATAAAAAGTTTTATGTTAGGAGGACCCGAGTTCAAATTTGGCCTCAGACACTTAATACTTCCAGTGGTGTGACTCTGGGCAAGTCACTTAACCCCAATTGCTTCAGAGAAAAGAAAATTAAAAAGCTTTAATTAAAAAAAAAATTTTAATATATCCAACTCCCATATATTATACATAAATTATACATAAAAGACAATTATGGAGAAGATACTTACCCTCACAAGAGCTGAAGTGGCTAAGCCAGAATTGTAATACAGTTTCTACTATGTGACACATGTTGCCTTCATCCCTTGGTGAATCCCAGGGAGAGCAAACACTGGCTAGACCATTGCACTATACAACTTATATTCATACCTTAGGTACTTATTTATAGGTAGCAAGAAGCCAAGTAGCACGACTGGGTGTTCTATTTGTTTATCTTGTTGTTTTTGTTTTTTTTTTTTTTTTTTTTTTTTTGTTGTTGTTGCAGGAAATTTTCCTTTTAAAGAAATTCTTAGTCAAATGTCAGGGCAAGTCATTCACTTTTTGCTTTGTATAATGAGGGGCTTGAACTAGATCTCTAAGGTCCCTTCCAGCCCTGATATTCTATGATTGTAATTAGTTTCTGGCTACACCCCGTTATCCTCCCAGCATCTTTTTTTTTTTTTTTTTTTTTTTACCTCTAGCTGTGAAACAGTATTTATTTATGGTGAAAAGAAATGATTCTGATCGAGAACAGTCCGTGATCTTTCCCAAATCACTGTGCTACATTTATAATTTCTAAATCTAATGACAAGCCTTCGGAGAAGTGTTGAGGGTGGGGAGGAGGGAAAATCAAAGTCTCCTAGCCACTGCAAGTAGAATTGAACTGAGGTCCAAATTCTTTTCTTGGATGTGGAATCAATAGAAAAGTTAATCCTGTGTCTCCTCCCTGTTCCCCAATATTTGTGGGACCAAAGGAATATGTGTGTGTGTGTGTGTGTGTGTGTGTGTGTGTGTGTAATGTGTAGAGAAGCTGTGGCAAGAGAGAACTCTTTGAGGGATACAGAGGGAGAAGGCAGCTTCCTTAGAGTCTTGGGCCATTTCTAATCTGCTTTGTGAATGGAGTTTGAGGGGGAGGGGGGGATGCACATGCTTGGAATTCCTTTATCTGGGTGGGCTCTTTCTCTCCAGACTTTCAGGATGTGGGAAATGGAAGATGAAAGAAACTGTATTTCCAGCCTATCAGGTTACAATGTATAAAACAGAGGGAATGAAGAGGGGAAAGAGGAGGGGGAGGGCAAGACAGCTCAGAGAGGGAGCAAGGAAACAGTTTGGGAACTGGCACTGAGGGAGAAAGAGAGAGAAAGGGAGAGAGGGAGAGGTTGCTGGGGATGGCAGATCAGGTTTCACATAACATCAGAGCTGTGGAATTTCCTCTCTTCTGGGGGGTGGGAGGGGGGAGAGTGGGTAGGGGGAGGTCTGTAAAGATGGAGTTGGTTTTAAGGTTAGTCTGTGATGAATAATAGCCCCAAGGCAACTGATTAAAGGGTGTTACTAAGTGACTGCTGTTTACTAGCATACCCTCCTGGGGTGAGGGGAAAAAGGGGTGGGGAGGTAAGATATCACTGGTTGATGAGTCCTTCCCAAAATTCTCATCTCCCAGAGGGAGCTGGATTTTATTTTGGGCTGACTCCTGGGGCATGCAAAGCATGCTTTTGGGTGAGTGAAAGTAAGGGGATGGAGGTAAGGGAAAACCACAAATATGGTTGAATGTGAGTCCATCAGAATCAGGATTCTTCAGCCTAATGACTGGAACATGTTTAAGGTCCTTCCCAGATCTAAGATTTTATATGTATATAACACATATAATTTCTAATGCAATGAAAAGTATATGTGTGTGTGTGTGTGTGTGTGTGTGTGTGTGTGTGTGTGTATAAAGAGACAGAGACAGAGAGACACACTTCACTTTTTTTTGGACCCACCCTTTTTTTTTTTTTACTTGTGAGGCAGGTATTGCCCTGACTGCCCAGTATATAAGCCAGTATTTTTGGCTCACTTGTAGGGCTTCTTGAAAGTCTGGCCAAATGTAGTTGATCTTTGTCAGAGAAAGATGAAAACAGTGGACAGGACAGCTATGTGAGGTTCAGCCTCCAAATGGAACACTCAATGTACTAGTGAGGCCTGGAAAAAGTTATAAAAATGAGTCGTCGTGTTCAGTCAACATTGCCTCTTATATACCAGGTACTGTGCTAAGCACTGGAAAAATAGAGAAAGGCAGAAGCAGTCCCCGTCCTCCAGGAGCTCCCAGTCCAACAGGGAGGTGGGGAGAGGAGAAGAGAGCAAAGGAAACATGCAAACAACTGCTCTATGTACAAATAAGATATAAAGGATAAATTGGAGATAATCTCTGAGGGAAGGTAATAATATTAAACAGGATTGGGAAAGAGCTTGCTGAAGGTGAGGTTTTAAGCTGAGGCTAGAAGAGAGTTAGGGAAACCAAGGGATTCCAAGATGAAGAGGAAGGGCATTCCAGGAATTGGGAACAACCAGTGTAAATGTCCAGAGTGAGGAGGAGATGGAAAGTCTTCTGTGAAAAATAACAAGGAGGTCTGTCATTGCATAGTATGAGATAGAGAAGAAGGTATCATAAGATGGAAAGATAAAAAGGGGCCAGTTTATGAAAGGTCTTTTTTTTTTTTTTTTTTTTTTTTAAAGCTAATCAGACTTAAGTGACTTACTCAGGGTCACACAGTATTTGAGGTCATATTCGAACTCAAGTCCTTCTGATTCCAGGGCTAGTATTCTATCCACTTCATCACTTAGCTGCCCCTATGAAGGGCTTTAAAAGCAAAACAACATTTTATATTTGATCTTGGAGATGATAGGGTAGGGAGGTATAATCTGGGAGATGAAGATGGGTGATTTACTAGAGGTAAAGAAATGCAATTCATGGAGCAGCTAGGTGACACAGTGGATAGAGCACCAGCCCTGAAGTCAGGAGGACCTGAGTTCAAATCTGGTCTCAGACACTTAATACTTCCTAGCTGTGTGACCCTGGGCAAGTCACTTAACCCCAATTGCCTCAGAAAAAAAAAAAAAAAGAAAAGAAAGAAATGCAATTCATTCTTCATTAACCTGCAAAGGGTTGAAGGTCAGTAAGTGGTTGCTAAATAGCTCTTGCAGGAGAGTTAGAAAGCCTAGGCTCAGCCACATGGCTATTTGTGCAATATTTGTGAATGTGAAGTCATTCAACCTCACAGAGCTTCAGGATCTTCTTCTGGACAAAATGAGGGAGTTGGTATTTAGTCCAATTTGTCATACTCCACAAAATCATGAGTAGGAGAGAAAAAACAAAAAACCACAAACAAAAAGTGAAAATACTATATTTTGATCCTGTGATTGTTGAAAAGAGCCAAGTCCATCATAGTTAATCATCACATAATTTTGTTACTGTGTACAATATTCTCTTATACTTCAAAAATCCAAAGCTTATTCAAAATGAATGCAGTCAGTCAATAAACATTTATTAAGTATCTACTCTGAGCCAGGCACTGTGCTAAGCATTAGAGGTACCAAGAAAGGCAGAGTAATTTCAGATGGAGGGGGTCAGTATCAATAACTGGGGGGATCAAGCAAGACCTCTTGCAGAAGGTAGCCTGTGAAATGAAGTTTGAAAGGATCTAAGGATTTCAGGAGATAGAAGTGAAGGGGAAGAAGGCACTGAAGATAAGCTTATATAAAGATACTGAGGTGGACTAGTCAGGTCTGACTACAATGGAGAGTATCTGTGATGTTTAACAAACCTGGAAATATAGGTTGAATTTTGATTGTAAAGAACAAAACAAAGGAGTTTATAGTTTTACCTGGAGGCAATAGGGAGCCATGGAAGTTTCTTGAGCAAGTGAGTGTGAAATGCACAGTTCAATGTTTTAGACATGTCTACATGGCAGTGGTCTGGAAAGATGGATTGAGCAAAGAAAGGTTTGGAGGTAGGGTAACTAATTTGGAAGTTATTGCAATAGTTTTGGTAAGATGTGATAAAGAACCTGAATTAGAGTGGCCAAGTGAGTGGACAGAAGAATATGGATATGAAAGGTATTGTTGTAATAGAATTAACTAGATTTGGCAACTGATTAGGTATGAGGGGTGAGAGAATATAAAGGAATACTACCAGATTACAAACCTGAGTGACTGAAAGAATGAGAGTACTTAATAAAAATAGGAAACTTCACAAGAGTGGAAAGATAGGAGGAAAGATAATTAATTCTATTTTGGGCATGTTCAATTTGAAATATCTATGGAGGCATCCAGTTGGAAATGTCCAGGAAGTTGATTTGGAACTGGAGCTAAGGTGAGAGACTAGTCCTGGATATACAGTTCCAAGAGTTATCTTTGTAGAGATGATTGAACCTATGGGAGCTGAAGAGATCAAGAGAAAGAAAGTAAAGGAGGAGAACAGAAATGGATCCAGGATTCTGCTACATCCACAATTAGAGGGCAGGATATGTATGATGATCCAGCAAAAGAGACTGAGAAGAATTAATAATGTAGGTAAAAGGAGAGAGCAGTGGTGAAAACCAAGAGAGGAGAGACGACCTGAGAGGAGAGCATTATCATCATCATCATCATTATCAAATGCTATCCAGATAGCATTTGATCAAGAGGTCAAGAAGATAAGAACTGAGAAATAATCAGACATGATTCCTACTCTCCTTATCCCTGCTTATAATCTAGTAGGAGAACGTGGAGACTGGTTTCAATTCAATTCCACAAATTTAGATTAAATGCCTAGTGTTATTTCTCCTTCATGAAGAGATCAGTGACATCACTGGAGGATGTCTTGACTTGTGTATGTGAAATAAATTTTATTGAGGCAGAGGCAGAGTTGTGTAGACATCTACCTTGCTCTTTCTTCCTTCACAAAGTGATCAGCCTTTCTCTGTCTTTCAAAATCATGGAAGTCTGGTGACAGGACAAAAGCAGGGCAACTGGCAATAGCCTAGGCTATAGTGGAAGACTGGCATCTTTGATGTCTGATCAAGCTCTAAGTGTTCCACAGCATTTGCTCTAGCCATCTTCATGGAACATTGGAACAAATTGTTCTCATCCATCCATTTTTCAGGAGGGAACTCTTCACATGTTTGAGATGGACATCCCCCAACTCACCAATGGGATTGAAACCTATTGGTTACCCTCAATCTAGTTTAGCCAGATGCTAGGACAGTTTTCCTGGGGTGTGTATGTTAGGCTTGCTACAGCTTCTTGGAGCCGCAGGTGAAGGTAGGGAGAGAATGGAGACTCGGTTTCAATTCCATTCAACAGATCTTGATTAAATGTCTCTCACAGGCAAGGAGGAGTGCTGGATACTTGAATGTTCATAGGAATTCAGTATCAAAGAATCTGAGGTAGCAAGGAAAATCATTAAGTCCATTGTCCACCAGAACAAGAATTCCTTTGATAACATAGTTAATAGCTAATAAGTGGTGATCTAGCTTTTGATTGAAGCTCTCCAGTGAAAGGCAACTCACTAAATTCCAAGGCAGCCCATTCCACTTCAGTCTAATTGTTAAAGAAGTTTTTCTTTATGTAAAGCATAAATACATCTCTTCAGCTTCTACTCACACCAATCCCAGTTCTGTTCTTTAGGGTCAAGAAGTGTAAAGCTCTCTTCCACTTAACAATCCATCAAGTAAAGACTGCTATCATATTCCCTCAAGTCTTCTCCAGGCTAAGCACTTCCTAGTTCCTTCAACATGTAGTATTGCATGAACCAAAAATGTCAGAGTTGGAATGGAAAAGAAAGGATAGATTAAAGAGAAGCTATGAAAAAGAGAATTTTTAAAAATCTAACTGGATATTGGGGGAAAGGGAAAGTTAGAAGGAAGACTCAAGTTATAATTCCATATTTTCCATATTGGGAGAATGATCAACAGAATTTTTCTGAAAGAAGAGTTGATTCAAGGTTAAAGAGGTTAAATGCTCTCTGAGTCTCAGTTTTCCAAATCTGTAAAATGGGAATTATTATACTATCTTAGCAGCATTGTATTGAGGAACAAATGAGGCATTTAAAATACTTTGTATCTATAAAGAGTTAAATGTAAGCTATTATTAAAGGTGGTAAGTTTAGTTTTAGGAATGTTTCATTTGAGATGGTTACATAGACAAGTGGAGAAATCTAATAAGAATATCAAAGCTTTAAGACAAGTTCATGAAACAAATCTAGAATTAACGATTACCTAGAAGAATGATAGTTGAAAATAGGAGAGGTTAAAGTTTCCCCCCCATATCACCTAAGTACAGTAGACTTGGGAAGGCCCTCTTGATTTAATCAACAATCCTGTTGTATACTTAAGAAGACAGTTGCCTCTATATTGTGGTTTCAGGGATGAAGTTAGTAGAACATGAGGAAAGTTCCACTATGGCCAGGAAGACTCTGACTTCAGGGAGCCATAGTGGTTTCTGGGCAGGATTCTGACTAGAGAATCAGACTAGTTCTTAACTTGGGCTCCATGAACTTATTTTAAAAATATAATTTTAGTACTCCTATGTACATTATTTCATATGTTTAAAAACATTATTCTGAGAAGGAATCCATAAGCTTTACTAGGCTGCCAAAGAGATCTATAACACAAAAAAAGTTAAGAACCTTTGGACTGAGTGATCTCTATGCTATATATCCTATATATATGTTATGATATCTTATGAGACATCCCTATCCAATGTGGCCTACTGCAATAGCATGAGAGTATTTTGAGAGTAAATTAATTAATGTCTTTAGAGAGGAGGAGGAAAAAAAAAAGTTAAATGGAGGCCTGAGCTAAGTAGAATTCTTTGGAAATAAACCAGGTCCCAGCTCTCAAAATTTAGGGTTCTTTGGCTGATTGGCTTGGAACCTAATATAAGAGAAACATAGCCCAAGAGACCAGATGCTTAGCTGGATGAGGAGAAAGAGGGAAGGACCTCAGCACATAGGCTTCCCTTTCTCTGACCCTTAACCCTAGCTGATGAATTGTTAGCAAGTGTGACATCAGGGAAACATTTTCTTCTTTGTGAGCTCTGTCCTTCTATTTAAAAACCAGTCATAGTCAGGACCCCAGGAGGGCACAAGCACACTTGTGTGGCTGGTGAGCAGGTGACCTGTACTTGCTATGAAGCCTACAGAACTGAGTGCTAGCAGTGGAATTCCAGACCTCTGAGGGGATGACCATTTAAGGTGCTGGAGGATCTCCTCAAGCCTTATTTATCCTTGCTGTGCCATCACTAACTATGCTAGCCAGAGATCTCCCTACAGGGAAAGGAGCTATGGGACTATTTGATCCAGTAATACCCTTCCTCTCCACCCCACACCCCAGGGATTGTGTGATATGAGGACACTACGTTTTGTTTTTTTGCAGACACAGCTTTGGCTTCTTTGCTTGTAACATTTTCTGTTTTCATTCTCCTGTTCCTAGTGAATAAGAAAAATAATTTGGAAACTGTGAAATCAAAACAGAGACCTAGATATTTTTATTTTTGAAGGAACTGGAAAGGAAAAAATTAAGGACTACTTATCCTAACAGAGAATACAAGAACTGGTCCATTGGTGTCAAACTCAACTAGAAACAGATCCTAGGTGGTGATTTTTATGTATATATATAGTGACTTAAAAAAACACAAATTAACATTATTGATGTTGTAGTGTATTTTTGTTTATTTTCTTAAACATTATCCAATTACTATTTAATTTGGTTTCCTGTGGAGTGTTGCTGACTATCTCATTCATCAGAGGAAGAAATCAAGGCCTAGAGAAAAATAAATTATTTTGCTTTAAAAGTCACACTGTTAGGTCTAGTGACAAAGTCCATGTCTATTTATTCCCATTGATAGACTCTTTCCACTATAGAATTGTAGAGTTAGTGCTAGAAAAACCTTCAGACGCCATCTAACCCTCATATTACAGAAAAACTAAAACATAGGAAGGGGAAATGACTTTTTTCAAAATCACATAGGTTAAAAGTGGCAGAGCTGAAATTTGAACTCAATTCCTCTAATTTCCTGAGAACTTTCCTGATCATCCCAGTTGTTAGTGCCTTGGTTTAATATGAAGGGTAGTTTGTTACCAACAAAACAGAAGTTCCAGAGGGCAGAATGGAAAGATAGAGACAGTGGATTGGGAACACCAAAAGGATGGTCACTGACATGGAGAGGAATAAGGTAAAAAGAAGGGGTAGTTAAGTTGGTGGGAAGCTTAGTAAATACTTGTTGATTGATTTCCAAGATCTGTTACTTTGGTAATTCAGTTTTATATAGGGTTTTTAAAAATTATTTTTAAAATTTAATTTTTATTTCATTTTCTCAATTACATGTAAAATTTTTTAACAGTTTTTTTAAAGTTTTCAGTATTTACTTTTATAAAATTTTGATTTCCATTTTTAATAGAGAATTTTAAGACTGATAAGAACACTCTCCTTATACTACTTTTATGAGGCGGGTTGTACAAATTTTATTTTCACCCTCATTTTATAGAGGGGGACAAAGGAGACTCATATGCCTAGTGGTTACACATATATATGTGTCAGAAATGGTATGTTAACTTCAATGTCTTCTGTTCCCAAATCCAGTGCTCTTCCTAATACAACCTTGTGCTTCTATTGGACATTACTATGGAGTAAGGAGAGCTAGAGCATGAGGAAGAAGAGATACAGTATGAGGACAACAAGATCAATAAAGTAAAATATGCCCATATATTACAATTATGTCTGTAAAGGTGACAAAATCCATATTAAATACTATGGAAGACTTTGTTACCATCTTGTTAAAGTTAATATACTCGTCTTGATTTCATTTGTTGTTATTGTTGAGTTATTTTTCAGTCATGTGCAGCTCTTGGTGACCTCATTTGGAGTTTTCTAGGAAAAAATACTGGAATGGTTTGCCATTTTCTTTTCTAGGTCATTTAACAGGTAAGGAAACTGAGGCAAACAAGATAAAGTGACTGGCCCAGCCTCACACAGATCTTTCTGACTCTAGGCCTAGCATTGCTTTATGTAGCTGCTTCTTGTTTTCATTTCTAATCAATAAAGAGCAGGGGTATCCAGACATAATAATTTGCAATCAATTTTTTTTTGCAACATTTTTTGAATGCTTTAAATTTTTTGCTTTAATTTGTACCTTATTGCCATTAAACTTATTTTTGAATATTCTTTTTATGACATAAACATATAAAAAATAGAAAGGAAATTGTCACAATATATGAAATGGTGAACTATTATATATAATGGGTTTTTAAAAGTGTATTTTAAATTTAATGATAGTAAGAAAACTGTTGTATTCGTGTCTTTTCCTAAACTTTCTTTTGTTCTCTCTTTTTGGAAATGTTTGGATATGCATGTATCATCTCTCCTCTTCTGCTTCCCAATAAAAATCTTTCCTTTCTTTATAACAAATAGGTAAACATAAGGAAAACAAATTCACATTCACATCTTGGCCACTTCTGAGAATGCATAATTCTTCTTGTACTTCTTGTCTCTCATTTCATTGCCAATCTGAAATCAGGTAGGTAACTCAGTGGAGAGAGCATTAGAAGTCAGGAGTCAGGAGGACCTGAGTTCAAATAGGACCTCAGAAATTTAGCTGTGTGACTCACTTAACCATTATTTGCCATAATTTCCTAGAAAAGGAAAACCTTGTTGTGGGGTAAAGAAGAGTTGGACAAGACCCAACAACGACATTGATTATAATTCTTGAGTCTTTCAAATTTCCTTAGCATTTTTTAAGTCATTGCAGAATTTGTTCTCTTGCTTCTTCTTACTTCTCTTGGTATCAGTTCATATAAGTATTTCTAATTTCTCTAAATCTGTCACTTTCATAATTTTTCAAGACCTAATAATATTCTATTAAATTTTTATATTAGAATTTGTTTAGCTATCCTCCAGCTTTGCACATTAAAATGCCAACTGGTTATGGAAGTGAAATTTTATTAATAATACATTTATATATATGCACATATATTTTTAAAAGATAGATAATATTATAGAATTGTTGGAGGAGATAATGTGATAGAAATGTTGAAGAGGATGTGGAATATTGGGACACTAATGCACTCTTGGTTGAGTCATGAACTTATCCAATTATTCTGGAGAGCAATTTTGAACTATGCCCAAAGGACATACTCTTTGCTAGTAATACTGTCACTACTAAATCTATATCTCACATAGATTTAAAGAGGAAAAAAAAAGGAAAAGGAGCTAATGTACAAAAGTTTTTATAGTAGCTCTTTTTGTGGTGGCAAAGAATTAGAAATTGAAGGGATGATCATCAGTTGGGAATGGCTAAAAATGTTGTGGTATATGATTGTGACAGAACACTATGCTGCTATAAGAAATGATGAGCACAATGGTTTCGGAAAAATCTGAAAAGACTTATTGAACTGATGAAAAGTCAAGTAAACAGAATCAGGAGAAAATTGTACACACTAACAGCAATATTGTAAAGATGATCAATTGAATGATGAAGAAAATGTTTCCCTGATGTCACACTTGCTTTCAATGATCCAAGACAGTACTGAAGGACTTATGATGAAAAGTGATATCCACCTCCAGAAAAAAATAATTAATGAAGCCTAAATGGAGATCAAAGCTTACTTTCTTTTTAAACTTTCTTTTTCTTTTTTTTTTGCAACATAGCTAATAGAGAAATATGTTTTGTGTGACTGCACATGTATAATCTATATCAAATTTTTTGTCTTCTCAAGGAGGAGGTGAGGAGAGAAGGGGGAGAAGAGAATTTGGAACTCAAAGGCAAATCTTAGAAATTGTTATTACATGTAATTGGAACAAGAATAAAATATAAAAAATATAATAAAAAACAAAGAAGATAGATAATTCTGTCATTACTTCACTGTGTGTTCTTTAGTAAATTATTTGCCTTCTTTGGGTTTTGGTTTTCTTTGTCAACCAGAGAGAATAATCCTCATTCTACTCTCAAAGGGTTGATGTGAAGTTGATTAAATTGATGTCTTTCCTTATAAACTGAAAATGAGAGAAATCTCCTGTCCCCTAACCTTCTCAACCCAGGAGTAGGTTTATAACCATCCCCCCACCATTCCATTATCCCAAAAATAATTGGAAATTATTATAACATGAATGGGCTTTTCCTAGTTTCTTGGAGAAAGTCAGAGCAAGTGCCAGGCAAAGTTGTGAGAAAGACAGTTTGCTTTTGATACTTCCAGCTATTTCTTTCTTCACTACCCATAGTACTTTCTTCCTCTATTGTTCAGTACCAAAGGTACTCCCGGTCTTTCCTCTCTGTTCCCTTATTTTGGGTTGATCTGAGGGAAAAAAATTAATAATCCATTTAGGATTATAATTCAATGTTTGGTCCCTTCCAGGTATATCTGTGTGATATTGTGGAAAAATCACTCACTGGTCTTTGAGTATGAAGATCTGGATTCAAATCCCAGCTGTAATCTTATTAGCTTTGGGTGAGCCTCAGCAGCAAATGCTTTCACTTTTCTGAGACTCAATTTCTTTTTCTGTAAAATGGATTAGTAACACTTGAACTACTCACCTCACCAAATTTGTGAGGAAAGGATTTTTATTCTAGTCCTGTTTCTATTTCTAATTAGTCATATGATCATAAGTAAATAAATTTCTTTCAGTTTCCTTCTCTATAACAGAATGAATAGATTTATGTGATTCCTAATGTTCCTCCTACTGCTGAAATTTCATGTTTTCTATTCTAACATTTCATGTTTTAAGATTCCTTCTGTATCCATATGTCTTTTTTTAATTTTTTTTTTTTTAACAAAGGGTTTTATTGGTGCCATTTGTCTTTTCTGGATATACTTCCCTTCCCTTTTCTCCCCCAATCAACTCACCTGATGAGTATCTTCATAATATCTTAGTCATTTTTATCAAGTAAGATAATGTATATAAAGCACTTCCTAAACCTTAAAGGATTTATGTAAATGTCAGCTATTATTTTTAAGCTTTATCTTTACTGGAAAATGAAAGTTGACATCCCTTGTTAAAAGAATTGGGGGAACAAATATAAGGGACTGAGAGACCTTCCTTTCCTACTGAAATCACACACCACACCCAGAGGCTGCTACCTATTTTGTTTGCACTATAGAAAACCTTTGTATGAAAACCACAAAATATTAAAAAAAACCCAAAACCTTCTCATCCTTCAAGTCCTGGCTCCATCCCAGACCATAGTAATCACTCTTGCTTCAGAGCTCCTTCAGCACTTATGGTCTGGATGCCCACTGAGCACTTAATCTGTAGATGGCTTGATATTATGGATACTTTTTCCTGTCTTTAAACCCTGAGATCCCTCAATGGGGCTGTCAACTTCTCAAGGACAGGGACAATCTTTGATAAGAAGTGGTCACAGTTCATAGGATGTGGAGGTAAAGGGTCATAAAATCAAAGATTTTAGCCAGAAGGGACTTTACAAGTCATCTCATCTATCACGTTCATTTTTTATAAACTGAAACCCAGCAAGTGTCAGAGCTGGGATTTAAATTTTTGATTCCAAATCTCAGGCTTTTTACCACTATAGTACAATCCCTCCATCTTGTTCTGTATGCCTTCCCTCTCCACTTTTGCCTAAGCACTTTGACTTGGAAACCCTGCTTACTCAAATAAATGCTTCTTAAAATTTTTTTTCTTGATTTTTTTTTGTCTTTACATCACCTTAATCTCTGAATATAACCTCCCTTTCCCATCAGCCATACCTTAAAGAAAAAGAATAAAACCCCCAAACCATATCTTAAAAAAGAATAAAAAATTTAAAAGTCATATCTTGAAAAAAAGGAATAAAAAACAAAAAGAAAAAAAAATGTTCAGCAAAACTAACCACCACAAATCTGATACTATATACAACGTCATGTAATATGCTACTCATAGTGTCCCACCTCTGTAGTAAACAGAGGGAGGAGCATTTTCTCAGTCCATAACCCAGATTTAGGGCCTTTTCATTGGCTGCCTCCCAGCTCTGGAATGCTCTTCCTCTTTTTCTCCTGACTTACTTTGGCTTCCTTCAAGTTCCAGCTTAGTTCCTACCTTCTGCAGGAAGCATTTCTTATTTCCCCTTCATGCTATTGTTTTCTATCAGTTGATTCATTTCTAATTTATCCTAGATATAGTTTGTTGTTTGCAGTTGTTTGCATGTTATGTTCCCTACTAGAATGTGAATTCCTTGAGGGCAGGGACTCCCTTTTACTTTTCTTTGTATTCCCAGAGTTTGGCAAACTGCCTGACAATTAGTAGACCCTTAATTAATGTTAACTGTCTAACAAATTTCTTGCCCCCACTTTAAATTTTCTTTTTTTTAAAATAACTTTATTTTCAAAAAACATGCAAAAGTAGTTTTCAACATTCACTCTTACAAAATCTTGTATTCCACATTTTTTGACCTTTCTTTCTCCATCCTCCTCCCCAGGCAACAAATAATCCAATATTTGTTAAACTTGCAATTCTTATATACATGTTTCATATTTATTATACTGCAAAAAGGGGAAAAATGAGAAAGAAAAAAAAGCAAGCAAATAACAACAAAATAAGTGAAAATATTATGTTGTGATCTACATTCAATCCCACAGTCATCTTTCTGGATGCAAATGGCTCTCTCCATCACAAGTCTATTGGAATTGGCCTGAATCATCTCATTATTGAGAAGAGCCACATCCATCAGAGATGATCACATAATCTTGTTGTTTCTGTGTACAATGTTCTCTTAGTTCTACTCATTTCACTTAGCATCAATTTATGTAAGTCTCTCCAGGCCTTTCTGAAATCATCTTGCTGATTGTTTCTTATAGAAAAATAATATTCCATAACATTCATATTCCATAACTTATTCAGCCATTCTCCAGTTGATGGACATCCATTCAGTTTCCAGTTTCTAGTCACTACAAAAAGGGCTGCCACAAACATTTTTTCACATATGGGTCCCTTTCCTTCCTCTAAGATCTCTTTGGGATATAAGCCCAATAGAAACACTGCTGGGGCAAAGGGTATGCACAATTTGATAACTTTTTGAGCATAGCTCCAAATTGCTCTCCAGAATGGTTGGATCGGTTCACAGTTCCACCAACAATGTATTAATCTGACTAACTTCTTGAAGGTCCATATTGGTCATTATGATTACACAGAATTAATTATTAATTGTTTCTGTTTATATTACTGCAGTCACTGTATAAACTGTTTTTCTGGTTCTTACTTCAGTTGATATTTTTGTATTCTTCATATTCATTGTTTCTTATGACAAAGTAACATCCCATTATATTAATGTACAATGATTTATTTCCTATTCTTCAATAGTTGGATATCATGAGGATGATGATGAGCTGTCCTAACCTTCACTCAAAGCAGATGAGAGAAAATTGCAGAAAAGTTCAGCTCCCTTTTTCCTTTGGGCCACTTTCCAAGTTCAGATCCACACATATTCAAAGCAAATTTTGATCATAGCCCAAACTTTCAAAATTCCTCTTCTGTAGGGCTTTCAGTATTACTCTAGGATGGGAAGGAGGTAACTTTCCCTTTTGGGGTTCCCAAGCAGCAAAAGTGTTATTGAATAGAAAATACATGCATGATTAATTTAATCCATATTTATTTATGCATCTTCTCCCTTCCCTGTCTATTTCATGAATGTGAGTATTTTACATCTGAAGTATTCTGACACTATCAGAGATGTATCAAAGTTGTATAAATGATGCATATTTAGAATGTTTTAGGAATACCTTATCATTATAGATTTGCTTACTATTGGAAGACTGATCCTCAGCCAAGGAGAAAATATCAAGTATACTATTGCATACAAGATTCTCAGCAGGAAGGGAAATTGCAAGCATACACACAAAGCTTCTCTGGCTACCTTCCCAGGAATTGGCTTCCTAAGGGATATCTACACCCATATCTGGGAATTCTCCTTGAAATCCTACCAAGGATGCTCTTCCATTGCCTGGAGGTCCTGCCCATCATACCTACCCTCTTTCCTACCTCTCTTGTCTTTATAAGGATTCTGGCAATCTTCTAAAGATAGCTCAAACTGCCACAAGATCAGAGTTAGAATTTCAGCTCAGATACTAGCAGTGTGATCATAGTGACTTTAGCTCTTCCTGAGTTTCATTTGGCAGATATGTAAAATGGAGATAATAAACTCTTCTCACAAGTTGTGAAGAAGATACATCATTGTAAACCTTAAAGCTCTATTTAAATGTGTTGTTATCATTGTAAAACTCCACAATAATTGTGGTATGGTATGATCTATCCTTTCTCTTCCTTAAATTCATCCTCCCCTCCCCCCAAAAAAAGAGGTCAGCTACTGGGCGCTGTCCCTTGAAAAGTGCTGATTCAGTTCATAGTTGCTCTCCAGTCAGGGTTCTGATAGTGCTATCTTTCTCTCTCCTGTCAAAAGGAAAGTTCCCTGAAGGTAAGAATTATGTCTCCTCCATCAGAACCAAAGCTTCTTGTGGGTAATGACTTTATCAGTCAGTCAGATAGTCAATATCTCAGAAACCTTTAGTTGTACGCAGTTGCCTCCACCATATTATCTCAAAGTTGGAAAGAACTTTAGAGATCTTTCTAATGTGACCGACCAACTTATTCTACAGAGAAAGCAATCTAAAGACATTAGAGAAGTGGCAGTCAGAGACCACAAGATTACTGACTCCTGGTTTAGGGTTCTTTTTGACTACATTAGACTCTATTTTCACATAGGTTTCAAAGTGTTTCAATTACCTTCCTATTTATCTAACTTCCTTTATTTCTAATCATTCCCTTTCAAGACTCTAGCAAACTGAGCTATTTGCCTGTATAGAGTTATTTGTGTTCTCTTGTCCCTAAGGTTCATCTTTCAGCATGGAACCCTCTTCTCACCATCTAATTTTCCAACTCTTCCTTCAAACTTTGCTTAAGACTAATATCTTATTTATTGTGGAGTTTATAGGTATATCAAGGATAAGTTTAGTGTCAGACTCTTGCACCACTCTCTCAAGGACAACGATGTACTACATTGCACCATCTCCTAAGACTAGTCCCTCTCTTTATAATTACATGAATTATTAAAAGCATTTTAATTGCTGGCAGCTTGATTCAGTTTTCCTCTTTGTCTAGATTTCATACCTTTTATTACCCCTTATTGTCTGCATATTGACCGAGTTCTTGACCTATGTCTTAACTAGATGGTTCCTGACTACATGGATCTCCATTTCTTTTTCAACTCTAGGTAACTTTTGTGCTCCTTTAATTTCCTCTTATTTGTCTGTTCTGAACCCTGGTGGCTTCAGAATCTCATAAAAGTGCATGGCTCTCTCAATCCTAAAATCAGTTTGGTGATTTCTGCTTTATTCCTATTCATGGGAGATGATATCAAACAAGGAAAAGGTAGAGAAGATGGTACTCATCAGGAAACTTGAATGATGATACATTATTACATCTTCTGTCTCATTAGGCATTAATGGCTAGAGCACAAGGTCTGAAGTCAAGTAGACCTGAATTCAAATCCACACAGATAACTGTGATCCTGTCAAGTAACTTAACCTTTGTTTCCCTCAATCTAAAAATTGAGGGTTATTAATTAATTGCTGTCTTTTGTTCTCAAAGAGGAGCAAAATGACATTACTATATTGGGATTAAGGTGTTTGTCTGATTGTGGTGGGTGATCAAAAGGCTCTAATAAATAAATAAAATAATAAAATAAATAAAACATGAACATTTAGAGTGGAAATGTCTCTGAATTTGGACATCTTATGGTTTTTTGAAACTACAGCAACTCTGCATATAGAAAACAATGCCTTCTTTGAGGTAGGTATACCATGTTGGGTAATTCTTTGCCAATGTTTCCTATGTCTCACAATCACACAAAGTTCTTCAGAGTGACCTTGAGAGTGTCCTTGTATCACTTCTTCTGACTTCCATAAAAGTGCTTGCCTTGTGTGAGATCTCCATAAAATAGTCTTTTATTCAAATGTACCTTTAACATTCAAACAGCTTGGCCAGTCCACTGATCATGATAGTATCTACCTCAAAGGGTTAATCAAATGAATTTATATCTTGTAAAGTGTTTAGTATAGTACCTGGCACATAATAAGTATTTAATAAATGCTAATTCTTTTCTCTTACTCCTTGTTAATAAAATATAATATTGGTGGTGATGGGAAGGTGGGGATGGCCAGGGTCCTGGCTCATGTCCCCTTCTTTCATGGCTATTACAAATGCAAATTCCTCCTGTCTTTCTCCACAGGTTTGGTTCTGTTATTTTCAAGCTGCCCACTGGGCTATTATTTCTCCAGCAGCCCCCTTAGTCCTAGCCTGTGGTTGATTAGTTCAGTTGGCCAGAGCACGTGCTAATGAGGTCAAGGTGAAGCGCTGATCCCTGCATAGGCCAGTTCAATTCCCTCTGTTGCATGACTACAGACTGTGCCCCTAACCCTGGCCAGCTGTCTTGAAAATGTGTGCTCTGAGTCACAAGGTGAGAGTGGAGGAGGGGAAGAGGCAAGGACATGTGGACGGAGCCTGGCAAATCTATCACCAGGTCTGGACAAACAAGCCCAAGTGCATGGTTTACACTTTGTTCCTCAGGGTTGCCATGGATTAAAGATCATAGAATCATAGAATGTCAAAGCTAGAAGGGCCCTTAAAAGTCATCTTGCCCAGCCTCCTCTTTTGATAGAGAAGCAATTGGAGGCCTGGAGATGAAGACTCACTCAGGATAGCACAGAAGTAATTGCAGGACTGGCTCTCTCTGGATTCTCTGCTTCACTATCTAGGTATACACAATCACTACACTGAACCTCAGTTTTGCCATCTGTCCAATGGGAACAATTACAAATGTCTGGCTTAGTAATGGGGAAATTGTATTATTTACATGTGAGCTATTAGCATTGCAAATATACTCTTAGGATTGTACTCTGATACAACATTATACCGGAGGCAGCTAGGAACAGTTGACAGAATAATGGGCCTGCAATCAAGAAGACCTGAGTTCAGATGTGACCCCAGACACTTACTGACTGTGTATGTATGATTGTAGGTAAGTCATTTAATCTGTTTGTTTCAATTTCCCCATCTGTAAAATGGTGGTGATAGCACTTACTATTCCAGTGTTGTTGTGTGGATTAAATAAGTTAATAAATTGTAAATCCTTTAGCACAATGACTGACCCAGACCTGACTCTTAATAAATGCTTCCCTCCTTCCTCCCTTTCTCTCTTTCTCCCTTTTCCCCTTCCTTCCTTTTCCCCTCCTTCCTCCCTTCTCTCCTTTTCTCCCCTCCTTCCTTCTTTTCTTCCTTTCTCTTTTCCTCCATTCCTTCCTTTCTTTCTACTACCTAAAGAAACTGTATTAGGCACATGGAAAGAGATATATAGGATAATGCAAGGCAGCCTATCATTAGTGACTTCTATTGGCATGTGAATGGAAAGAGGAGGGCAGTTAAGGGTTCTTGGAGTACCAAGAGACTAGGGAGGTTTGCTTTCTTAAGGGTTACTAGAGAAGGATCACAAGGTATGGGACTGGAGATCTTTTTACTCTAACCTTCACAATTTTTTTTTTTTTTTTTAAAGAAACAGGCCTTGAGAAAGGGAGGAATTTATTTCAAATCACAAAGATAGCAGTAACAGAATAATGATTCGTTCTAGGTCCTCTGATTGCAAGTCCAGCACTTATTAATACTGTTCCATTTTATTGCTTCTTGGTCCCACGGAAGAAGAGGTATCTGAACTGGGTCATGAGGAACAGGTAGGATTTCTACAGATAGAATGGTGGATGTGTTGGCTCTGCCTTCAAGTGAGTTCTTACTCTACCATTATTATCTGTACAGCCTTGGGCAAACCAGGTCCTCTCTGAACTGAAGAGGTCAAAGTATAGATGATCTTGAAGGTACCCTTCAATTCTATGGACTGACCCAATTCTGAGTAGAAGAGTATACCAAGCTAGGGGAGTAGTTTGAGCAAAAGCATGGGGGTAGCAAGCACACACTGTCCCTGGCAAATTCTAGATTAGGCGGAGTTTAGGATTTGGAAAAATAATGGGAGATGGTTATTGTTGTTTGTCCCTCATTCTCGAAGAGGATCATGACATCAAGGAGGTAATGCTATAACATGCAAGTGAATTGAATTTAAATGAGAGGACTGTGCAAAGACACTTACCTCACTTTCCCCTCTCCCCCCTTCAGAAATAATTCTAGAAAGGTTGGTAGGGGTTAAATAGTGGAGAGCTTGAAAGCTAGAATTACAGTTAGTTTGCTAGTATCAGTTAACAAATATAGTTAGGATTTTTGACCACAGGTTAAGTTTAAAGAGCTTGAACTTTATTCTGTGGGTATCTGGGAACCACTGGGGGATTACTAGCAAGGAACTTTTGGTGGGGCACAGTACTGCCTTAGGAAGATTTATCTGACATTACTATTTAGGATGCATGGGGAAAAGCTGAGAGCAGAGAGTACCTATAATATATTCTATCAGGGTAGCATAGTGAATAGAATGAAAGTTGTCAGGGATACCTGAGTTTCCATCCTGCCTTAAAAGCTTACTACCTGTGTGATGTCACTTACCCTCTGTCAGCCTCCCTTTCTTTATCTATAAATGGAAAAAAAAATAGCACTTACATCAAAGGGTTGCTGTGAAGAACAAATGAGTTAACATATGTAAGGCATTTTGCAAATGTTAAAGCCTTATGTACATACTAGATATTATTGTTGCAATATTTCAGTTGGAAGGGGTCAAGGACCTGAACCACTGTGGTGACTGAGAAAATGGCTCTGCTAAGAAGAGGAAGGAAAGCTCCCTTTCCCCACTTTATCAGTCCCATAAATCTGAATGCCATATATGGGTCTGCTTTAAAGGAGGGCCCACCTTCCCCGGCCTATTTATATTTCAAATATATTGCAAATTTTTCTCCATCTTTGGAGCCAGGAAATCACATGTTGCTTGTACCTGAATGAAACTCAGATGTACAAAGTCTTGAATTGGAGACTAAACTTAGCCCCTTACCGACCCAGAGAAGGATCTAAACTTGGCAAGATGCCCTCTCTCCCATCTATCTCCATGCTTCAGCCTGAAAAGTAGTTCTCTCTGCTCCCATCCCATCCCCCAGCCCCAGCTAATGAACTATATCTAATAGCCTCTCTTTAGAGAGTCCTTTGAGAATAAGACTGAGTTTGCTTTTGACCTCATTATACATAGCAGCCTGTCCTTGATGAAAATAATTGCCCTTTGGGCAGGTACATTCCTCAGATTCCTCCGTCCATTAGCAGAGGAGACATTGTTAACCCCAGTGACCATGGGAAACTGCTGCTGTCGGATTTGGAAATTCTAAGGGGAGTGGGTACTAGATAACAAGAGGTGAAGAGGTCAGAGTGGAAGCCCCTTTCATCTTTTCAGCCCGCTTCCAGCAAACACAAAAGATCCTGTCCAGGGGTGCAGGGTCCACTAGGCTTTATTTTACGATCTTGCCCTAAAAGGGAGGGCGGGAGGCGGGGAGCTGTGTCTTATCTGGATATTGTTTTGGGGGAGCAAACGCATGGTTCCTGGGGAGTCCACAGCTCACGGGGAATGCTAAGTGGAAGGAAGGGGGCAGGCTGGCCCCAGCCTCCCGGAAGAGACCACCCAGCAGCTCAAAGGCGAGTGTGAAGAGTTTCTGGGGAATTAGCTGCCCTGCTGAATTCAGCTTACAGACACCGAGATTAAGGGTGTGAGTGAAGCTGTTGCTTCTGCAGCTCGGGGCAGGGGAGGGGAGAGAGAAAGAGAAGAAAAGACCGACACCCAAAAATCAATCAGCAGATATGGAGAGGAGGTGGGGAGCAATAGCAGGGACACAGCTAGATTGGGAATCTTGGCTCGGCCTATTTCTTCACTGTATAGTCCAAGGCAAGTCACTTCTTTCTCTTTATGACTCAGTTTCCTCCTCTGTAAATTTTTACTTGATCCAGCTTCTTAAATTGTGGTTTGTGACCCCATGTGGGGTCTCATAAATTATTATTTATCTTCAATAAATGTTTGATATGTATTCCTATTTTATATACCTATATGTCAATGTCTTATAAAATTTTGGGGGGTGAAAAGTGGAAAAAGTTAAAAAGTCCTAATGTATAAAGTTCCTCCTAACATCCATATTCCACGGTTCTATGGAGTGCCTAGGAGATGATAGCTCACCCTTATGGACTACCTACCGGCTTTTCCTTCACAATAATACTAAGCAATAGGTAGTGTAAGCATTTGTCCCTATTTTTGAAGATAGAAACAAGAGGTTTGTGCCATATATATTCTATTGATTTATCTGTGGTCTTGTTTTCCCCTACTATAATTTCCCCCTCCTTAAAGGCAGGAAATCCATTTTTTTTTTTGATGTGGTTTTTATTCCTAATGCCTAGTATTAGTGTTTTTTGTTTTTGTTTTTGTTTATTCCTACTGCTTAGTATTCTGTATTGTTGTTTTCATCTGTGTCCCACTCTTTATGACCCCATTTGTAATTTTTTTGGCAGAGATACTGGACTGGTTTGCCATTTTCTTCTCCAGCTCATTTTATAGATGAGTAAACTGAGGCAAACCAGGGTGAAATGACTGACTTAGAGTCACACAGCTGGTCAATGTCTGAGAACAAATTTGATCTCAGGAAATGAGTCCTCTTGACTCTGGGCGCAGAATTCACCCATATTCCATCTAGTCTTCCTTACTATACTGTAGGTACTTATTAAATGTATGCACATTTAGTGTATATACTAAATTCATACATTTATGAATGAATGAATGTGGCAAAGTAAGTTATATATATATTATATAAATAAATAATAATATAATAAAAGTAATAAAGTACACATAATCTCAAATATAGCTCTGACTCCAGGATCAGTGTTCTTTCTATATTACCATGAGCCTATTCATTTAGCCTTGGGCTAGTTACTATAAAACAGTGATTCTCAAAGTTTGGTCCAGAAAATCCTGGGGGGGGGTGGAGGGGGGGGAAGGAGGGAAAGAGTCCTCTGAGACCCTTTCAGAGGATTTACCAATCCAAAATTAGTTTTTATTTCTAATGTAATAAGTATCTATAAATATAATCCACAAAAACAAAATCTCTTTGAAAGGACAGATTCTCAATAATTTTTTATAGTATAAAAGGATATTGAGAACAAAAGTTTGAAAACCAGTGTTTTGGGGAAACAAAAGTAATGGTGAAAAAAATAGCAAGAGCCCAATGACAAATCATATAGAACAAACCACTGGGTGTGGATGGCAAGCTGTGGTTTATTAGCAAGAACAATCAGATTGGAGCAGTTATGTGGTAGTGATTTGTCCTTCCTTCTGGAAGAGAGCCATGATATGAGGAAGGGGATGCCATGACATGCAAGTGAATTGGATTCAAATGAGGGAGGCCAAAATCCCCAGCCTCACTTTCCCCTCCAGAAACGAGTCCAGTGACCAGACATAGATCAGGAAGATGAAGATGGCCCTGGATGCAATGAGAGACCTTGGCCTTTTTAAGCTAAGGTTTTCAATAAGTCTCAGTTTGATTGAGTCCACATCCATTCAGTGATTAAGGCTAGATAGCAATTAAGGCAAAGATTTATGGGCAAGAACAATCAGATTGAGGCAGCTAAATGGTGCAGTGGATAGAGCACCAGTCCTGGAATCAGGACTTGAGTTCAAATTCAGCCTCATTTAAAAACATTATTCTGAGAAGGCTTTATTGGACTGCCAAAAGGGTCCAGGACACACACAAAAAAGGTGAAGAACTCTTGTTCAGGTGATCTTTTAAAATCATTTCCAGCTATAATCTTCTGTGTGTTAGCTGTGTAGCAGGAGGTAAGAGACAGAAGAAGAGGGAGATTGGAATAGTCAGAGGAGATGTTCTGGGTATGAGTGAGGACTTAAATTGAGTCTTGAAGGTTGGGTAAAATTTGGAGAGCTGAAGAGGAGTGGAAGTAGGAGTTGGGGAAGGGAGGAGAAAGTCCAGGCTGGAGAATTAGCTCAAGACTTCTCTAGCCAATGGCCCTCTTTCTTCTTGACCTTCCTCCCGCTTGTCATAGGATCACAGTATCAAAAATTTATAACTAGGAGGAACAGTGTGCTGGTAAATGTTTAACAACTGGCTCGCTGGGGAAAATGCATCACATACTTTTAAATTTAATCTGAATAACTAACTTTTCTCCATCATTTCTAGATGGTGCAATGGATAGAGTACTGGGTCTGGAGTCAGGAAGATTTGTCTTTCTGAATTCAGCCTATCACTTAACTCTATTTGCCTCAGTTTCCTCATCTGGAAAATGAACTGGAAAAGGAAATGGAAAACCACTCCAGTATTTTTGCAAGAAAACCCCAAATGGGGCCAAGAAGAGTCAGACACAATTGAAATGATTGAACAATAATATCATTTCTTTTTTTTTTTTCAGTTCAATTCAGTAAGAATTTATTGAGTAGTTGTGATATGCCTAGCATTGAATTAGGGGATGGTAAATCTGAAAGACTATGAGAGCACAAATAAAGATGATATAGAAAGTTTGAAAGAACCTATTTCTTGTTTATTTTTTTTTATAAAGCTTTTTATTTACAAAACATATGAGTGATTTTTCTACATTGACCTTTGCAAAAACTTTTTTTTCCCAATCTTTTCGCCTCCTTTTTGTCACCCCCCACCCCTAGATGACAGGTAATCTAATACATGCTAAATAGGATAAATTATATGACAAATACAATACATGTATATATATCTATACAATTATCTTACTGCACAAGAAATATCAGATCTAGAAAGAGAAGAAGAAAAAACAACCTAAGAAGGAAAACAAAATGCATGGAGATATTCACAGAAAGCGTTAAAATGCTGTGTTGTGGTCCGCACTCAGTTCCCACAGGCCTCTCTCTGGATGTATATGACTATCTTCATCGATGAACAATAGGAACTGGTTTGAATCACATCATTGTTGAAGAGAACCATGTCCATCAAAATTGATCATCGTATAGTCTTGTTGCTGTGTATAATGTTCTCCTGGTTCTGCTGATTTCACTCAGCATCAGTCCATGCAGATCTCTCCAGGCCTCTCTGAAATCGTCCTCCTGGTCGTTTCTTACAGAACAATAATATTCCATAACATTCATATACCATAATTTATTCAGCCATTCTCCAATTAATGGGCATCCTTTCAATTTCCAGTTTCTTGCCACTACAAAAAGGGCTGCCACAAACATTTTTGCACATGTGGGTCCCTTTCCCTCCTTAAAATCTCTTTGGGATATAGTCCCAGTAGAAACACTGCTGGGTCAAATGGTATGCACAGTTTGATCACTTTTTGAGCATAGTTCCAAATTGCTCTCCAGAATGGTTGGATCTGTTCACAGTTCCACCAACAATGTATCAGTGTCCCAGTTTTCCCACATCCCCTCCAACAGTTATCATTATCACTTCCTGTCATTTTAGCCAATCTGACAGATGTGTAGTGGTATCTCAGAATTGTCTTTATTTGCATTTCTCTGATCAATAGTGACTTGGAGCACCTTTTCATGTGACCAGAAATAGTTTCAATTTCTTCATCTGAAAATTATCTGTTCATATCTTTTGACCATTTATCAATTGGAGAATAGCTTGAATTCTTATATATTTGAGTCAATTCTCTATATATTTTAGAAATGAGGCCTTTATCAGAACCTTTGGATGTGAAAATAATAATATCATTTCTTAAATCTAGATGATTAATGATATAATAAATCAAATCCTGATTTATAGCCTTTTCAGATTTCTTAATGCACACACAGAAAATTCAACAACAGGTTCTCCAAAGCCAATTCTAGCACATTCCTGGCTCAAAGGTACTTCAAAGGTCATCTAGTCCAACCTTTTTATTTTTTTCCCTCAATAGTATTTTATTTTTCCAATTATATGTAAAGATGATTTTTAACATTCATTTTTGTAAGGCTTTGTATTCCTAAAATTTTCTCCTTTCTTTTTTTCTTCCCCCCTCCTTAAGGCAGCAAGCAATCTGATATAGGTTAAATATGTACAATTCTTTTAAACATATTTCCATATTTGTCATATTATACAAGAAAAAATCAGATCAAAAGGGAAAAGACCACGAGAAGAAAAAAAGCAAACACAAAGATAAAAATGCTATGCTCTGATACACATTCAATCTCCATAGTTCTCTCTCTGGATATTGGTGGCAAACTCCATCCCAAAGCTATTGGAATTACTTTGGATCGCCTCTTTGTTAAAGAGCCAAGTCCATCACAGTTGGATCATCACATAATCTTGTTACTGTGCATAGCATTCTTGGTTCTGCTCACTTCACTCAGCATCAGTTCATGTAAGTCTTTCCAGGCTTTTCTGAAATTAATCTGCTCATCATTTCTTATAGAACAATAATATTCCATTGCATTAATATATCTTA
Source organism: Myrmecobius fasciatus (assembly GCA_023553655.1). NCBI lineage: Eukaryota > Metazoa > Chordata > Mammalia > Dasyuromorphia > Myrmecobiidae > Myrmecobius > Myrmecobius fasciatus. Next base: position 75,211 of record JAJPUD010006275.1, on the reverse strand, counting down.
TATGAATATACATTCACATGCTAATTTGTTCAATTATTCCCCAACTGATGGGCATCTAATCAGTTTCCAGTTCCTTGCCACTACAAAAAGGGTTACTACAAACATTTTTGCTCATATGAACCCTTTTTCCTCTTTTATCATCTCTTTGGAATACAGACTTAGTAGTGAAACTGCTAGATCAAAGGGTATGCACAAATCCAATCATTTTACCTTACAAATGAGAAAAGAGCAAGTGACTTATCCAAGTTAGTAAACAACAGAGGTGAGATTTGAATTCAGCTCCTCCAATCACAGGAAATGCTCTTTGCCACTGTGCTATATCTATTATAATCAGTCATCCTACCTTAGTCCTTGCTCCTCGGCAGTATGTTTTATAACTGAGCCGTTCTGACCATTGTTAATGCTAATCCTGTTAGATTAAAAATGGCTTTGGTCCCTGATCCAGGGCCTCTGGACATTGCAATGCCTTATCTCTAATTTCCTGCCTGCCTTTTCTCCTATCTGGACCTGCTGGTCGAAATGTTGCCTCATAGTCTTGAATTTTTGTGATTGACAAATTTATTTTCAGTGATCAGCTCTTTGAGAGACCAGCCTCTCCAAGTTCAGGTTGGTCCTGGGACAATAGACGTAAAGTTTGTTACTCAGTCTGTCCTCAAAGTTTTATTCTTTATCAGAACCTTGAAGACCTTGAACTCTATTGGTGCTAAGCTTTTGAGGGTCCCAGGATCACTTCCATATCACAATGTAGACTTCTGCACAACTACTGGAAAAATGAAACAATTCTTCCTAAACAAGCAAACAATAACAAGAAAAAACCCCAAGTAGTCTTTCTAAAAGACTTTTTCTTATTGACCTTCCTCTGCTCAAGAACCTATAGAGAGCTTCCTAGTACCTATCATGAAACTCTGAGAACCTTAATTAATTCCTATCTCATTATCCCATCCTAGACCAGTCTTTTTATCTCCCCTGATATGAGTCTATTGATTTTGAGTCTTCATTATTGCTCCTTTTGTCTGTAACAAAATTTAAAGTCTTCCTGACAGCCTTTCATCCACCTTCCAAGGTCTTATTCATTTAAAGTTTAGCTTCAGATTCATCTCTTACTAATCCTTCTCCTACTGATTTGCCTTTACTTTGAATTCTTTTGGGTTTATATGATTTATTCTTTCACAAGGAAACTAGGCATTTACCTATATTGCTATTGGATAGCTTTCTGACTATTTCATGTATATATCTATAGTATAGTTATATACAAATATATTTATATATATATTATATAAATGGTTTTGTATATATATATATGTATATATACTTATACACATATATAATTATATAGTCAATAGTATTTAGCCCTAGAAAGGACTTTGATGTGATCCTGTTCAATCCCCTCATTTACAATTTGGAAAACTGAGGCTCAGGGGTGTGTGTGTGTGTGTGTAATTTACCCAAGGTCACATAGCAAGTCAGTTGTAGAGCCATGATTCAAACCCAGGTCCTTAAACTACAAATGTTAGAACTCTTTCCATCACATTAAAATTGACCTTTTAATGCCTCTGCTGAAAGAACTCCAGTGATGGAGATTCCATTATCTCACTGTAGAAACCAACAGATAGATGGACAAGTCTATTTATTTTTTTTCTCTTAAAGTGTCTGAAACATAGGAAGGAAAAAAGTATTTATTAAATGCTAAATACTTTGCAAATATCATCTTGTTTGAGTTTTCAAATAACCCTACAAAATAGGTGCTGTTATTAGCTCCATGTGACACTTGAGAAAACTGAAGCTAAGATTAGGTGACTTGTCATAAAACTAGTAAGTGTCTGAGGCAGTATTTGAACTCCCATCTTTGCCCAAGTTCAAAGTTCTGACTTCAAGTCAAACTCTACCCATGGCATCACTTGGTTGGCCTAATAAATGATGGAATAGAATCAGGCAAAGGTCAGGGGAAAGGATACTTTGAACTGAGAATGAGATTAGCTGTCTATCTGAAGTCTTTGCAGGAGATATCCAGACTTAAGAAGGATTTGAGGACATTTCTCTAATGAGTTTAAAGGTTTGGGGAGATGTATTAGCATTAGAAAAAAGCAAGCCTAAAATGTAATCCTTGTAAAAGAAGCTTTAAACTGTGAAATTATCATGTTAGCAAAGACTATTGAAAATAGTTCATGAAAATGCCTATTAGATTTTAAACTTTTGGTGGATAGAGCACCAGCCCTGAAGTCAGGAGGACCTGGGTTCAAATCTGGTCTCAGACACTTAACATTCCCTAGCTGTGTGACCCTGGGCAAGTCACTTAACCCCATTTGCCTCAGCAAAAAGATTTTAAACTTTTGGAGGGCAGGATCTGTATCTTCAAAATAATAATAATAATTTACTCCCTGTATGACTGTCAGCAAGTCATTTTATTTCTTTGGGCTTCAGTTTCCTAATCTGTAAAACGAGGAGAGCTTAGATTAGGAGACCTTTAATGGTATAGTAGTTAGAACAAATGAGTCTAGAATTAGGCAGAGCTGAATTCAAATCCAGCCTGATACTTACTAGTTATGTGACCCTCAATGTGTAACCCTGAATGAGTAACTTCACCCTGTTTGCCTCAGTTTACTCATCTGGAAAACAAGCTGGAGAAAGAAATGGCAAATTACTCCAGTATCTATGGGGCCAACCCTAAATAATGAACTCACATTTCTATAGCACTTTAAGGTTTGCAAAACTTTTTTCTTGAGGTCTTAGAACCATTTCTTTGTATTTCTTTGTATTTCCAGGACCTCCCCCAATGTCTGGAGCATATAGAAGGCACTTAATGTATGTTGGTTGACTGATTTACAACTCAGTAAAAATATTAGGATCTCCCTTTGCAATTCAGGAAACCGAGGCTTATCAAATCAAAAGGACAATTCAAATTTGCATAGAAGTACATATGTAAGTCAGGATTTGAATCCAAGCTTTCTGGTTCTCTTTCTAGTCTTTCTTCCCCTATATCAATGCACCTAGCTGAAGTTCTCTGAAGAAAGAGTTGTATTTCTAGTGTTAGCATGGGTACTTAGCAAATAGTAGGTTTTTAATAAATGTTTATGGACTGACACAGCTAATTAGTGACAAAGGTAGCCACTAAGATCCCAGGTCTGGCTGGGTCATTATAATCACACAACATTCATGCATATACCGTTTTGCTTTCCCCCCCAACAACCTGAACTATGCTTCTTTCCATATAAGTTTCCCATGCTGTTGTGAATTCTTCATATTTGTTGTTTCTCACAGCACAGCAATATCCCATTACATTCATATGCCATAGTTTGTTTAGCCAATCAGTGGGCATCTGCTTCATGTCCACATCTTTGCTGCCTCCAAAAGTGATGCTATAAATATGTTGGTGCATAAGGGACCTTTTTTTTTTTGTCACTGATCTCCTTGGGGGTCTGCCCAGCAGTATGATCTCTAGCCCTTCCCTTTCAAACAGAAATGCTCAGGTCTCAGCTCCTTTCTGGTCCGGTAAATTGGAATGTCACCCTGACAGCACTGGAAGGTAGGAGCTCACCACCCATTTAGATCTAGCAATATGTTTTCCCCAGAGATCCCACCTGGCCATCTAGTCCATTCATGTAGAGAAGCTAGTTAATGAAGACAAGCAGAACAAAGATTCCTTCCCCTGTTCTTCCCTCTTCTTCTTTGTAGTAATAACAATACATCTTTTAAAAAAATATTTATTTTTAATACACATTATTTTATGAACATGTTGGGAGAGAAAAATCAGAGCAAAATGGAAAAACCATAGGAGAGATAAAAAAACAGAAAAAAGAAGTGAACATAGCAAGTATTGATTTACATTCAGTTTCCATAGTTCTTTTTTCTGGACTCACACAGCATTTTCTGTCCAAAGTCTATTGGGATTGCTTTGGATTACTAAACCACTGAGAAGAACTAAGTCTTTCATAATTGATCATTGTACACTCTTGCTGTTATTGTGTACAGTGTATTCCTGGTTCTGCTTGTTTCACTCAGCATCAGTTTGTGTAAATCTTTCCAGACCTTTCTAAAATCAGCTTGTTCATCATTTTTTATAGAACAATAGTATTTCATTACCTTCATTTACTACAACTTGTTCAACCATTCCCCAATTAAGGGGCAAATCTCATTTTCTAATTCTTTGCTACCACAAAAAGAACTGCTACAAACATTTTTGCTCATGTGAATCCTTTTCCCTCCTTTATGATTTTCTTGGGATACAGACTCAGTAATGGCACTGCTGGGTCAAAGGATATGCACAGAATAACAATACATATTGCATTAGTGTAGCATATATCATAATAACTATTTATCTTTTTGAAAGCTTTCACATTCATTAATAATAGTTCACATTCAGATAGCAATCTTCATAACAATCTCATGGGGCAGTCAGAGCAGAGATTTTTATTCCCATTGCACAGGTGAGGAAACTAAGGCCTGGAAAAGCTAATTAAATTAGTTTAAAGGCATACAGAAAGTAAGTCACAGAATCAAGGTTTCAGCCATCTTTACATTTTGCCACATGGTCATCACTTTTTTTTCTGGGCCTCAATTTTCACTTTTATAAGATGAAGGGGGGGAGCAGTGTCATCAATTGGAGAATGAATGGATGGGCAAGTTAGGATACATGAAATGATGAAAGGGATTGTTTCAGAAAAATCTGGGAAGACTTATATGAATGGATGTGGAGTAAAGTGATCAGAACCAAGAGAACAATTTATATGACAATCATATTATAAAGACAAACAATTCTGAAAGACTTAGGATGTCTGATTTGCAAAATAACTAACCAGAATTTCAGAGCACTTTTGATGAATCATGCTTCCAGAAAGAGAGGTAATGACATTAGTATAGATTGAAATGTAATTTTTTGGGGAAGGGGTAATGTGGCTAATGCAAAAAATTTCTTTTGCCATGTCATGGATTTTTTTTTTTTTCTTTTCCAAATGGGCCATGCAGGAGAGGTGGGGGAGAAAAATGGGGAAGAGAATTCAGAAATGAAAATAAAATAAATTTTTTTTTTTAAAAGTTACTTGAAAAACTAAGACTTCAGTTGTTTTACTAAGGACTTGGTCATTAAGAGCAGAGACACGGGACGTTGCTAGAATATTATTACATTTAGGGGTCTAATTAGGCTCCTGCTTGAAGAAGAGGGAGTAGTAATCTGATTTTGATCTTTTAGAGCTAGTCCCATATCTATTACTAGTAAACCATACAACTCTAGGCAAAAAGGTATCTTTTATTAACTGCTTCAAACCTCAATTTCCTCTTATGGAAAACTCATTCATTCACTCATCAAAACACTTAAAAGAAAGGCACTATGATAGAGTGGGAAGGGAATTTGGACCTTGGAGTCAAAAAAACTAAGATCCAACTCTGATATTCATTAGTTGTTTGACTTGAGGTAAGTTTCTCATATATGAAATGAGAATGATAGCATGTACATTTCCTACCTCTCCAAATTATAAATAATTTAAAAAACCCTTAGAATGCCATCTGGATACGTGGTGGTAATGATGATGATGATAAGATGGTAGGGCAATGTTATAAACTTTTGGTACTATAGTCCTTTGATAGGCAAGCTTTTCAACTGTGCAGAATTTGATACATCATAGTGTTAACTCTTGTTCCCTTGGTTCATCCAAAGAGCGCTTTCTCTAGTTCTCTTGACATTGTAGATAGCAATGAAACAAAGTATTCATCAGTTACAGCTTGCTCTCACCATATGACTGGATCACTTTATTTTCCAGTTACACACCTTCCTGATGACAATTTTTATGTGGTTTCTCTTGTTCATTCTTGATTGGTAACATGTTACAGCCCACTCATACTATGTAACTCTCCATTGACTTTTGGGTGCTTCTTCAACTTAATTTTTTAGAGAATGTAGTATTCCATGTGAAATAATGAGGAATCATTGCTGGGATCAAGGGGTTGGGATACTGTGCTACTTCCTTTCCTACTAAGGAGAATCCCTCTACTCTGGACCAAGGCATAAAGACTAATTTCAGACTGTCTCTAATTAAAGGTTGGACTAGGCTGCTTTCAACATACTCTGATTCATTAGATCCCCACCTTGGCATCCTTGGGGACAAATTATTTAAAGCTTAGTTTTAGGCTCACATTTAGGGTTTCCCCCAAAAGGATAATTATAAAAATACTTAATGTGAAATATGGATGAAGGATGAGACAGGTATTTATTTCTTGTATACATACTGTTAGGGAGGCAGACAACTGCCATGATGCTGGGGTAGGAAAGAACCTGCCCTTTTCCTACTCCTACACAGAAAATCTCAGTTATATGGAGGGTCAGAGAAAGAGTGAGCCAGCTATAAGTTCTTTCTTTTCAACTGATATAACACCCCTGATCCTTTGACACTGTTATAAGGTGGAAAAGAAACAAGAGACCACGCAGGGATTCCTGTGTTAAATCAAAGTCACTTTAGAAGCAGACAGGGAGTTCATCATTTTTGATATGCCCAAATGCTCATCCATATGATTTTTTTAATTAAAGCTTTTTATTTGCAAAACATATGCATGGGTAATTTTTCATCACTGACCCTTGCAAAGCTTTCTATTACAAATTTCGCCCCTTAACCCCCACCCCTCCCCTAGATGGCAGGAAGTCTAATACATGTTAATTATGTTAAAATACTTGATAAATCAAATATGTGTATACATATTTATATAGTTATCTTGCTGTACAAGAAAAATCTTCATCTGTATGATTTTAATGCCACAGAAATGTTTAGGAAAGCTCTGGGTGCATCTTCCTGAGATCACTCCTATAGCCCAATTCAATCTTTATGCACATGAGTTTTAGCTGTAAAGTGTTAATGGAAGAATGTTGATGTTAAAAAAGATGGATCTTTGTTTTGGGAATGATGTTAGATGTTTTTCTTATTTTTTTAAAAACTTTTTTATTTTTTCTGGTTATACATGTATGTTAACTTTTTAAGTACACATTCATTTATGAATAATGTTGGGAGAGAAAAATCAGAACAAAAGGGAAAAACCATGAGAGAGGAAAAAAAAACAGACAAAAAGTAAACATAGCATGAGCTGATTTACATTCAATCCTCATAGTTCTCTTTCTAGATGCAGATGGCGTTTTCTATCCAAAGTTTATTGAGATTGTCTTGGATCCCTGAACCTCTGGGAAGAACCGAGTCTTTCATAGTTGATCATCCCACAATCTTGCTTTTACTGTATATAATGTATTCTTGGTTCTGCTTGTATTCTTGCTCAGCCTCAGTTTGTGAAAGAAAGAACTTTCTAAAATCAGCTTGTTCATCATCTCTTATGGAACAATAATATTTCATTGCTTTCATATACCACAATTTATTCAGTCATCCCCCAATTGATGGGGATCCACTTATTTTCCAATTCTTTGCTACCACAAAAAGAGCTGCTACAAACATTTTTGTTCATGTAGGTTTTCCCCCTCCTTTATGATTTCCTTGGGATATAGACCTACTAGTGGCATTGCTGGATCAAAGGGTATGCAGAGTTTTATAGTCATTTGGGCATAATTCCAAATTGCTCTCTAGAATCACAATTCCATATTATTGCTCTGTAAGAAACTACCAGCAGGACGATTTCAGAGAGGCCTGGAGAGACTTGCATGAACTGATGCTGAGTGAAACAAGCAGAACCAGGAGATCATTATACACAGCAACAACAATATTACATGATGATCAATTCTGATGGACATGGCTCTCTGCAACAAAGAATTGTCTCAAACCAATTCCAATTGTTCACTGAAGAAAACCATATACACCCAGAGAGAGGGATATGAAATATGGACCCCAACATAACATTTTCATCCTCTCTATTGATGTTTGCTTGCATTCTTTTGCCTTTCTCTGATTTTCTTTCTTTTTTTTTTTTTTCTTGTAGATAGGATTTTTCTTGCACAACTTGTCAAGTATTTCAACATTATTAACATGTAGTGGACTTCCTGCCATCTAGGGGAGGGGAGGGGACTGGGGGTAAAAGTTGTAATGGAAAGCTTTGTAAAGATCAATGCTGGGGAACTACCCATACATATGTTATACAAATAAAAAACTTTAATTAAAAAAAAATAGAATCACAATTCCACCAACAATGCATTAGTATCCCAGTTTTCCCATATCCCCTCCAACATTTTTCATTATCATTTCCTATTATCTTAGCCAATCTGAGAGGTGTGAGATTGTTTTAATTTGCATTTTTCCAATCCAAAGTAATTTAGAGCACTTCTTCATATGCCAAAAAAAGGTGAAAATAGTATCCTTTAATCCACATTCAGTCTCCCTTCAGTTCTCTCTCTGGATGCTGATGACATTTTCCATTCCCAAGTCTATTGAAATTTCCTTGAATCACTTCATTGTTGAAAAGAGCCAAATCTATCGCAGTTGATCATCACATAATCTTACTACTGCGTACAATGTTCTCTTGGTTCTGCTCACTCCGCTCGAACATCACTACATGTAAGTCTTTCCAGCCTTTTCTGAAATCAGCCTGTGGATCATTTCTTTCCTCCTCCTCCTCCTCCTTTCTTCTTCTTCTTCTTTCTTCTTCTTTCTTCTTTTTCTTTCTCCTTCTTTTTTTTATTAAAGCTTTTTATTTTCAAAATATATGCATGGATAATTTTTCAACATTGGCCCTTGCAAAACCTTGTGTTCTAATTTCTCCCCCCACCCCCTTCCCTAGATGACAAGTAATCCAAAAAATGTCAAACATGTTAAAAAATATATGATTAATCCAATATATGCATAAATATTTATACAATTATCTTGCACAAGGAAAAATCAGATCAAAAAGGAAAAGAAAACAAGAAAGAAAATAAAATGCAAGTAAACAACAACAAAAAGAGCGAAAATGCTATGTTGTGAACCACAATCAGTTCCCACAGTTCTCTCTCTGAGTGTAGATGGCTCTCTTCATCACAAGGCCATTGGAACTGACCTGAATCATCTCATTCCTGAAAAGAGCCACGTCCATCAGAATTGATCATCTTATAATCTTGCTGTTGCTGTGTACAATGATCTCCTGGCTCTGCTCATTTCACTTAGCATTAGTTCATGTAAGTCTCTTCAGGTCTCTCTGAAATCATCCTGGTGATAGTTTCTTATAGAACAATAACATTCTATAACATTCATGTACCATAACTTATTCAACACTATCCAATTGATAGGCATTCATTCAGTTTTCAGTTTCTTGCCACTTGAAAAAGGGCTGCCACGCCCTTTTTGTAGTGGCAAGAAACTGGAAATTGAAAAGATGCCCATCAATTGGAGAATGGCTGAATAAATTATGGTATATGAATGTTATGGAATATTATTGTTCTGTAAGAAATGACCAACAGGAGGATTTCAGAGAGGATTGGAGAGACTTGCATGAACTGATGCTGAGTGAAATCAGCAGAACCAGGAGAACATTATACACAGCAACAAGACTATATGATGATCAATTTTGATGGACATGGTTCTCTTCAACAATGATGTGATTCAAACCAGTTGTTCTGCAATGAAGATAGTCATATACATCCAGAGAGAGGCCTGTGGGAACTGAGTGTGAACCACAACACAGCATTTTAATGCTTTCTGTGAATATTTCCATGCATTTTTTTTCCTTCTTAGGTTGTTTTTTCTTCTTCTCTTTCTAGATCTGATGTTTCTTGTGCAGTAAGATAACTGTATAGATATGTATACATGTATTGTATTTGTCATATAATTTATCCTATCTAGCATGTATTAGATTACCTGTCATCTGGGGGTGGGGGCGGGGGGAGGGAAAGGAAAGGCTTGGGAAAAAAAGTTTTTTTTGCAAAGGTCAATGTTGAGGGGTCACTCATATGTTTTGCAAATAAAAAGCTTTATTAAAAAAAATAAATAAAAAAAGAAAAAGAAAAAAAAAAAAAGAAAAAGGGCTGCCACAAACATTTTTGCTCATGTGGGTCCTTTTTTCTTTTTTATGATCTCTTAATCATAAGGGCCAATAGAGAGAGACACTACTGAATCATAGAATATACATAGTTTTATATCCCTTTGGACATATTTGAGGGAACTCTTTTAAGAAAGCATTTGTTCTAATGAATGAGATAACTTTTTTTTTTTTTACAGGAAGCAAAAAAATAAGTTTAGATGATCTCATGTTTTCCAATCTTTTGTATGACTGGAAGGATATTGTTGTTCATTGTTTTGTTCTTCATTTCGGAAGAGGACCAGTGATATCACTGGTGATGTCACCCTGTGACATCTCAAGTGAACTGATTTAAATCTAGGCAGAATTGTATAAAGTCATTAGCTTCACTGTTTCTCTTCCAAAATCATCAAAGATTAGTAGCAAGACAGAAGTCAAGACAATGTGATCTGCTAGGGGATATAACTTCTGAAAGCTTGCCTGTTTCTTTCTCATACCTTCATTAAGAATGTATATAATACATGTTTATATAGATTGTTCTCAAAAATGTTGAAAGGATAGGAAAGTAGGCATATAAATCAGTATTTATTAACATTATCGTTCATTTTTTTTTTTTTTTTTTACATTTCAAAGTCTAAGTTTTCTTCAAATCTTTGCCATACTTCTTAGTGATGAAGAAAGCCATATACACCCAGGGAGAGGCCTGTGGGATCTGAGTCTGGACCACAACATAGCATTTTCATACTCTTTATTGATGTTTGCTTGCATTACGTTTTTCTTCTCAGGCTTTTTTTCCCCCTGTACGGCAAGATAACTGTATAAATATGTGTACACATATTTTGATCTATCAAATATTTTAACATAATTAACATGTATTAGACTTCCTGCCATCTGGGGGGGGGAGTAGGAGGGAAAATGGGGGGGTGGGGAGTAGGAGGGAAAATTTTGTAACAGAAAGCTTTGCAAGGGTCAGTGTTGAAAAATTATCTATGCATATGTTTTACAAATAAAAAGCTTTAATAAAAAAAGAAAGAAAGAAAACGAATCCTTCAAAATTGTATTACCTCTGGACCTCCTTTGCTTATATTTGGTCTAGTCAAGTAGTTGTTCTCATTTTTGTTTTCTTTAGTGCCATATTCACTTCCTCATGCAGCAATTTGGAAACTGTAATGTTAGTTTCCAAATGTGGTGTTATCAATTATGGAGGAAAAGACTTAGCTATCAAAATACTGACAGATCTTTTCAAGTTTTCTTCCGTTCATTGTCTTCCTTTTCGCTAATTCTTGGAATGATTTTGCTCAGTTGGATCTCTCACCAAACCTGCAAATTTATTCTAAGCAAGTTTAAATAAGTTATGTTTCCTGTCTTTGAGGAACTTCTATCTTATAAGGATGATTAGACTATACACAGATTAACACTTTAAACATCTATTTTAGAAATAGACTAGGCTAAATACATAAATATATGTTGTTGGTCTGTAATTTTTCAGTTGGATCTGACTCTTTGTGGACCCATTTATTGTTCCCTTGGCAAAGATTCTGGAGTAGTTTGTCACTTCTTCTTTCATTCATTTTCAGATGAGGAAACTGAGGCAAGTAGAGTGGAATGACTTGCCCAGATCACACAGCTTCTAAGTGTCTGAGGCCTGATTTGAACTCAAAAAGATGTTTTCCTAACTTCAGAACCAGTGGTCTATATTGACTGTGCCACCTAGCTGCCCACTTATAGATACATAAATAAAAATTTACATAAATACATAAGATATAATATATCTATAGGATAAAGTGTTAGGGAAAAGAGAAATTGGAGAATATCAGAGGTCCCCAGTCCAAAAGGCAGACTGGCAATAAAAACTAATCTTTATGTTATACCTTAAAGTTCACAAACCATGTGATATCTATTATCTTATTTGATTTTCATAACAATCTGTGAAATAGCTACCATAACTCTTACTATCCCTCTTTTACAGAGGGAGAAATTGAGACTCAGAAAAAGGAAGTAATTTGCTAGGGAAGTAAGTGACAGAGCATTAGAATCAGATCTTCTAATTCTGATTCAGGGGACTTTCTCTTCACTACATAATACTTCCTGTAAAAGGTGATAGCTTTACACTCCGTCACATCATTGAATTTTGTTTTTAGGAGGCAAATGAGGTTTAGTGACAGGTCCAGGGTCTCACAGCTAGTATCTGAGGCTAGATTTCTGCTTGAACTTAAAGCTTCCCAACACCAGAAATTGGGTTTTATCCATTGTGCCATCTAGCTGCTCCTTATAAGGTCTTTTTTTGTAGGTAGCTATTTGCAAAAGGTTTTGGTTTTCATTTTTGTGGGACTTGGAGAGCAGAATTGTTTATAATAAAGTTCCTGAGCATACAGATTGGCCAAGATGACAAGAAAAGATAATGATGAATGCTGGAGGGGATGTGGGAAAACTGGGACACTAATACATTGTTGGTGGACCTGTGAACAGATCCAGCCATTCTAGAGAGCAATTTGGAACTATGCTCAAAAAGTTATCAAATTGTATATACCCTTTGATCCAGCAGTGTTTCTACTGGACTTATATCCCAAAGCTATCTTAAAGGAGGGAAAAAAACCCCATGTGCAAAAATGTTTGTGGCAGCCCTTTCTCTGTAGTGGCAAGAAACTGGAAAACAAATGGATGACCATCAGTTGGGGAATGGCTGAATAAGTTATGGTATATGAATGTTATGGAATTTTATTGTTTTATAAGAAATGATCAGAAAAAAAGAAAAAGAAATGATCAGCAAGATGATTTTAGAGAGGCCTGCAGAGATTTACATGAATTGATGCTAAGTGAAATGAGCAGAACCAGAAGATCATTATACATGGCAACAGCAAGATTATACAATGATGAATTCTGATGCACATGACTCTTTCCAACAATGAGATGATTGAGGCCAGTTCCAATGATCTTGTGTTAAAGAGAGCCATCTGCACTCAGAGAGAGGACTGTGGGAACTGAGTGTGGTTCACAAAATAGCATTTTTACTCTTTATGCTGTTTGCTTGCATTGTTTTCTTTCTCATTTTTTTTCTTTTTGATCTGATTTTTCTTGTGCAGCAAAATAATTGTATAAACATGTATACATGTTAAATTTAATGTATATTTTAATATGTTTAATATATGTTGGATTACTTGCTATCTAGGGGAGAGGGTGAGGAAAAGGAAAGGAAAATTTGGAATACAAGGTGTTGCAAGGATCAGTTGAAAAATTATCTATGCCTATCTTTTGAAAATAAGAAGCTTTAATAATAATAATAATAAAGTATCTGCAAGACTGAAATATGAAAAAAAAAGTTCCTAGTATAGAAGGTATGATTCTCCACTTTTAATACTTTGATGCCTTTAAAACATGATAAGCCAGGGAGAGGGTGCATCATGATTTATTGCTTTAAGACGGATGTTATAGTGTTGTGCAACACTGAGCTGGAAGTCAGGAAGCCTGGGTTCTAATCTCAGCTCTGACACATACTTGTTATATAACCATGAGTAATCACCCTCCCTGGGCCTCAGTTCCCCCATCTGTAATATGAAGGAGTTGAAATAGATGTCTAAGATCCCTACAGTTCTAAATCTAGGAGCCTATGAATCAAGAGGATTTTGAACATAGAAAAGATTTTGAAGACCATCCACTCCAACCACATCATTTTACAGATGCAGAAACTGAGGCCCAGGGATATGTATTATATGATTTGCTCAAGGTCTCACACATAATAAAGAGCAGATTTGAATACAGGTCCATCCCTTCCTATTTGACACTCTTTCCCCAAGGCAAGCAAGTCATTTCTCCTTTCTGGGTCTCTGTTCCTCTGTTGAGATGAGGAAATTAGGCTGACTAGGTAATCGCTGAAGTCCCTTATAACCCTAAAATCTCGTGCTCTCTTAGAAGTAAATGATTTGCAAGGGTTCTTCTTGAGCTATGTCTCTATTTCTTTAAATCCCAGAGTTCCCACTAGTGAGCCTGCTCTGATATCCTCAGAGATTTCAGGGGTGGGGAAAGAGAATTGAAGTGGGCTCATTGGCTGATGTTCAGCCAGCGGGGTGGGGGGAAAAAAAAAAAAAAAGGACTTCAGCATTTCTGCCTCACTGGTGGGTTTTTTTTTTTTTTTTAATTATTACATACGATTCCCTCGCCCTCCTGTGTCAATACTGATAAAAGCTAATCGCCCCACAAACAGGTGCAGTTGGAGCTGCCCCTTGGACAGCTGCCAGGGATATGCGATCGCTCAGCTGGGGTGACCTGCCCCTCCCAATCCTCGTCCCCCACCTTCTCCAGTTCCAGCCCAGGGTAGGTGTCCTTAGGCAAGAGCAAAGTTCAGATCAATCCACGTAGCCCCTTGCCCTGCCCCTGTATGCTTGCATCATGAAGCTGGCGTGGTGCCCCGCAAGAGAATCCCAGCCCGGCCCGGCCCAGCCCCAGCTTGGGTTAGCCAGTTGGAGCCTGGAGCACAGGGGCCGCTTGGTTGGGTCCTGGGTGCCCCACCCCTGCCAGCCTTCAGAAGGAAGCCAGCTTTTGACAGCTCACAGCTCAATCCTCACTAAGCTCCTCCTGACTCATAATTATAGCAGTAGCTGACATTTATACAACGCTTTATGACTTATAAAGTGCTTGACCGGCATTATCTCATTTGAACCACGCACCAACCCCGAGTTGTGAAGGCCAGGGGGGAAAAAGGGGGAGGGTGGAATTAAATAAGGGAAAAAACCAAAACTTGTTTGTTTGTTTTTTTCCATTTTTTGAAGCGCCTTTTATTCTTGCAGGGGAAAGTGTGTTCAGAGGAGTGGTTTTCCCCTAAAAATTTCAGGTTTTTCCCCTTAGATTTTTCCATCTCTTAGTACACTGTAAACTTTCTTAAGTCAGCCAAGATATACATACACACATATGTAATAAAGTAAATTGGAGAACATCAAAGTATATTTCATTTGTGTATGTATGTGTGTGTGTTATAGTTTGGAAACATGTTATAAAGCTAGTTTGGGAACATAGAAGTGTATTATATGTGTGTATATGTAAATGTGTGTAGACATAAATAAGATTTTTATGTTCCCAAAATAACTTCATAACAAAGTCATAAAATGAGAGATTTAGAGCTGAAAGGGGACTTAGTTTTAGAAACCAGTTAGTCCAACCTCCTCATTTTACAAATGAGAAAATTGAGAGCCAGAGATAGAAAGGACTTGCCCCAGTCAAAGGTAGCAAGTGAGAGAGCTGGAATTTGAACTTAGTTCTGCTGCTTCCAAATTTAATGTTTGTATCAGTCTACAGAGCTGCTGGCCTGTAGATCATTTGAGCTGGAAGGGACTTAAGAGATATTTTAATAAAAGCCATCTCATTTTACAGACAGATTCAGAACAGGAGAGTAATTTGTTCGAAAGACATATATATATATATAGGAAGAACAGAATCAAGTCAGAATGTGAGCCAGGAGGCTTTAAAATATCTTTCTCTACTATATATACTATAGTAAATATACTATAATAATACTACTCTAGTATAATACTTTATAATAATAATATATTTCTACTTATAATGTAGAAAGAGCACTGTTCTTGGAGTCAGAGGTCCTGGGTTTCCATCCAGCTCCAGCACTTATTCCATGTGGGTGACCTGGACAAGCCTTTCTCTGAACCTCACAGGTCTCATCTGCAAAATGGGTATACCAATACTTAATTGCATTGCCTATATATAGCAATTGTGAGAAAAGCACTTTGTAAACTTTGAAGAAGTATTAGAATGTAATTGATGAAGGTGATGATCTTATTCTCATTTTCTTGGATGGAATTCAGATAGAAAAGGGCTGGGGCAAGTTTCTCTTGCTATTATTATGGACTTAATGTCCAGTGACTCTTTCTAGTTTTTTTCTGTTTTGGAAACTGGACCTGTGATTTCATTAGTATAAGGGACTTCCCTGGTGAGGAAACTTCCTCTACCAGTACCTGATGGCCCTTTCTACACAATTTATAGTCAAGGGAGTTGCCTGGGGGCACTGAGAGGCTAAGGGATTTATTTATCCAAGGTTATACAGCCAATATGTGTCAGAGGTGGGTCGTGAACCTAAGGAATCTTCCTGCCTTCAAAGTTATCTCTTCTTTATTCCCCTATGCCACAATATCTCTATTATTAATCACAACAATGATAATCAACTCTGCAGTGCTAAAAATGTCGTGCAAGTGTTTTAATTTCCCCCTAAATTTTTCTGTGGTATGTACGCATTTCCCCTAACACCCCATCACTTTACCCTTTCCCTTTCCCCCCTTTCCTATGCCTTCAGAGTTTCTGGAAATGTCACCATCTTGAGATCTGGCTCGGCTGGCTGCGGCACTGGAAGGTGTGGCTTTGGGGATCGATCGGGCAGAGCTGGTAGCAAGACTGAATCTCCGGAGCCCTTAGGGGCTTGGGCTGGGATGAAGAAGAAAGGGGAGGGGGAGAAAGGGGGTGGAGGCTGGAGCTTGGACCCTGCCCCAAGCGATCTCTCTTAAGAGAGACCTCTAGGGTGGATATGTAAATTTAGCAGCGCCCATTGGCTGCCCCCTTGGGGGAAAGAAGAGGGAATGGAGAAGGGGGTGTTGTGAGAGGGGAAAAGGAGTGAAACCGAGGGGGTGGGGAAAGGGACTCTAGTTCTCGTTGCCAAAACAGTTTATTCCCCAGATCAGTTTCCTAGATACGGGGCGCTGTCATAGCAGCCTCTTGGTACTGGGAACTGTGTCTCTCTGTGGCTGACTAGAGCTCAGGTCAGGGTGTTCAGACCCCCAGGCTCCACATTGAAGACCAGGGGCCTGGTTGGCTCTGGGAAAAGACTGGTGATTCTAGCCCCTTTCTTTCACACGGGCTCATTTGACTAAAATGGGACAACAAATTGGAGCTGCCCCAACCTCCTTCCTTTCCCATCTCCTTTCCCACTCTTCCCCCCCCCCAATCCCGTCAGCTACACAACAGCTCCCAGAAGGGATGGGGGAGGTGGTAGAGGGAGGAGAGGGCAGGTGTCAAAGAAAGGGCCACTGGAGGCTGCTGGCTGCCAATGTTTTCCATGGAAGATGCTCCCAGGAGTGCTCGCTCCCTCTGTCGTGGTATCTCTCCCACCCAGGAAACTACTCCTAAATGTCAGGGCCAAATCACAAGATCCAATGATTTAGAATGGGAAAGGAGCATTTAGTCTAGTTAAAACAAATTTCTACATGACCGAAGCCTTCTCCCCCACCCCACTAAAAAAAAAAAAAATGCAAATCTTAAGCCTGTCATTTTTCTTTCTTTCTTTCTTTCTTTCTTTCTTTCTTTCTTTCTTTCTTTCCTTTTTTTTAAACATCTTTCTTGTTAACTTGAATCTTTCAATATCTCATCATTTTGAAGTTTCCCTCAACCATCTCTCTGAGCCTTTCTTTCCTCTCCTGTAAAATGGGGGTGATGTCTCAGAAAGTTATCTGAGGTTCTTTGTTTTTCTGATGTCAGCCCATAGAGTCATCTCTTTCTCCAGACTCCCAGAGAACTTGCCATCTGTATCTTCTCTGATGGCATTTGCATAATATTCTGTCTTTAGATGTGTTTTTTTTTTTTTTTTGGTTTTTTTTAGGTGTCTTCATGTGTTTCACAACTGGGGCTCTGTAGGGGAATCCTCAGCCGCTGTGGAAACGGGTCAAGTCATTGGATTATAAATTTAGAGCTTGGGACCTTACAGGTCAACTCATCCAATTCATCCATTTTACAGATGAGGCATCTGTGGCCCAGAGCAGTCACACAGGTAGTAAAATATCTGAAGCTTGATTTGAACCTGGTTTTCCTGTATGATTCTCACTTTCCTCACTTGGAAAATGAAGATAATGATATCTGTAATACAACATACTTCAGAGATTTGCTGAAATATATAAACTTCAAAAGAGTCTAAAAAGATGAGTTGTTTAAAGCATCAAAGGCAAATTCAGGATCTTTATAACTAAAAGATAACAGCAGGAAGGGACCTTAGAGATCACTTACTCTGAGTATCTTTTCAGGCAAAGAAAGAAACTGAAATTTCTCCAAAGTCACACAGATAGGGGGCTTTGAATCCAACCACATCCAATACTCCTTCCACTGAGATCCTTGTGAGTGCTTCACATATGGTACAATATGCAGTTAATACTTGGCAATAATTTGTTGCTTAATTGACTCCCTTCCCAAACAACTATTCATCTATCTATCTACTTATCTAAATCTATCTACCTATCTACTGACCTATCTTTCCATCTAATTCATCCTTCCATCCATTCTACCTATCTGCTTATCTACCCAACTAATCTATCTATCTGTTCATTTACTTGTCTATCTTACATTTCTAATCCATCCATTCTTGTATGCATATATGTATCTATCTGTCTGTCTATCTATCTCTTTCCACAAGACTATTCTCTGCTCCACGTTAGACCCTATCTTCTCACTAAATTTTTGTCCACTTCTCCTCACACTCCTTCCTAGCTATTCTGTTGGTCATTTAGTGGGCACTCAGAAAATATTTGTCTCAACCCTGGAAATATTTCAACCCAATTAAACAAATATTTGTCATCTAGCACTTGCTATACATTCATTATTCACATTTATTAAGTGCCTTTTTATGGAAGACACTCTTCTGGATTGGAAATATAATAGTAATAATAGTAACTCACATTTTTATGGTACTTCATTGTTTACAAAGCACAGTCCTCCTAACTCTCTGTGGTATAGAGAAAAATAAGCATTGGATCTTTGATTTCATTAGTATTGGGAATTGCCAGATGAGATTACCTTTACCAATGAAGGTTTGCAATTACTGTTTTTAGAGAATTGTCTATTATGAATGGAGGTTAAATAACTTGCTCAGGGTCATATAGCCAGTAACTTCTGGTTCTGATGGTATTCTATTCACTATTTCTTGGCTGTTTGGGGTTGATCGAACATACAATATTACCCACATTTTGTAAACAAGGAACCTGGAATAAATTGATTTGCCTAAGGTCATATTGCTAGCAAGTATAAGTCAGAATTTAAAACAATTCTTGTCCCAATTCCATTCCTGCCCTGAAGAAACTACCAATCTATTTATGTAATAAACTATATATAGAACAACAATACAATTCAATAAACAATTCAAAGAACATTTTTTAAGTATTTAAGTTACCATGCCATTTGCAAAGATAAAAAAAAAAACAACAAAAACCCAGAAACCCTACACTCTCTTTCCTGTATTCTGTTAGAATAGCTTGCAGTTTCACTAGTTATATTCTATAATTGAGAAAACAAATAAGTGCATAGAAGGAGTCAGATCATTCCAATTCATTCACACATTCATTCATTCTTTCATGCTAGATGGTGAAAGAGAGTGCTGAACCTGGAATCAGAAAAACCTGGATTCAAATCCAGCCTCTAAGACTTAAAGCTATGTGACTCTAGCAAATCACTTAACATCTTTCTGCCTCAGTTTACTAATCTCTAAAGTAAGGATAATAATAGCACCTACCTCAGGATTGTTTTGAGGATTAAATGAGATAGTATTCACAAATAAATAAAATGTATAAATAAAATGCTTTGTAGACCTTAAAAGGCTATATAAATGCTAGCTATTATTAATATCATCCTCCTCATCATTCATGCAACAAGCACTTAGGCTAAGTGGCCTGAAAGACAAGAGAAGGGAAGGATTATTTCTATCTGAGGGAATCAGAGAAGACTTCCTGAAGAAAGGGGTGCTTAAGTGGATTTCAGTAGGGAGAAAAGGCAGAAGAGGCCATTTGAGGAATGAGGGTTGCTGGAGGGATAAGTGAATAGCTAATAGTTGATTTGGGCAAAAGGGTAGTGGATACAAGAGGGTAGTTCATCCTAGCAGCATCTAGCTGCTTCCTCTGCTCTTTTTCCTCCTCACATTTCTATCCTCCGTGCCCAGAATTCCCTTCTTCTCCATTACTGCCGGTTGGAATCTTTTAATTCTTGTAAGATCCAGTTTAGATAGCTTTCCCTCCATGAAGCTTTCCTGATTCACTAAAAAGTGATCTTTTCTCCTCCAATTATCTTAAATAATTTCATCTGAAACTTTTCTTTGTCTTATTCCAGTCTACTTTTAAACACACTTATTTCTCTTCCTTCCATTAGATTATAAGTTTCTTGAGGACAGGGAGAGTATAATTTTCCATCTTTTTATCATCAGAGCCTAGCAAAATTTCCTTGTGCATAGTTAGGGTTCTAAAAATATTAGTTGAATTGAACTGAATTATGTTCTTGTTATTGTTTCAGTTATTTTTCAGTCCTGCTTGATTCTTTGTGAACCCATTTGAGGTTTTTCTTGGCAGAGATACTGGAATGGTTTGCTGTTTCTTTCTCCAATTCCTTTGACAGATGAGGAAACTGAGGCAAACAGGGTTAAGTGACTTGCCCAGGATCACAGAACCACTGAGTGCCTTTATCCTGATTTAATTGTTGGGCTGAGTAGTTTGGAGGAATGGCAAGAGAATAAATAAGCAATGACAGAGCACCTACTATGTGCCAGTCACTTTACAAATATTATCCTATTTGAGTAGATGCCCATCAGTTGGAGAATGGCTGAGTAAGTTATGGTATATGAATGTAATGGAATATTGTTCTATCAGAAATGATGAAAAGGATGATTTCAGAAAAGCCTGGAAAGATATACATGAACTGAGGCTAAGTGAACCAAGAAAACATTGTACACAGTAACAACAGAATTATGTGGTGGTCAACTGTGATGGACTTGGCTCTTTTCAACAAGGAGGTGATTCAAAGAAATTCCAATAGACCTGTGATGGAGGGAGCCATCAGCATTCAGAGAGAGGACTGTGGAGAATGAATGTGGATTACAGTATTGTATTTTCTTTTTCTTTTTTTAATTTTCTTTTTCTTTTTTTTTTTTCTGAAGCAATTGGGGTTAAGTGACTTGCTCAAGGTCACACAGCCAGGAAATGTTAAGTGTCTGAGACCAGATTTGAACTCAGGTCCTCCTGACTTCAGGGCTGGTTCTCTGCCACTGTGCCACCTAGCTGCCCCACAGTATTGTATTTTCACCTTTTTTTTTGTTGTTTGCATGTTTTTTCTTTCTCGTTTTTTCCCCTTTGATGTGATTTTTCTTGCACAACATGATAAATGTGGAAATATGTTTGCAGAATTGTACATGTTTAACCTATATTGGATTATTTGCTATCTAGGGGAGGGGGGAAGGGGAAAGGGAGAAAAAAAAAATTTGGAACACAAGTTTTTGCAAGGGTGAGTGTTGAAAACTCTCTTTGCATGCATTTTGAAAAGTAAAAGCTACAGTTATTTTAAAAAATATTATCCCATTTGATCCTCACAACAACCCTGGGAGTTAGGTGATATTATTATACTCAATTTACTGTTGAGTAACCCAGGGCAGAGAGAGAGTAAATGACTTGCCTAGGGTCACATGCTAGTAAGTGTCAGTGGCTGGATACATATTCAGATCTTGCAGACTTTCAGTCTAGGATTCTATTCCCTGTGCCACTTAGCTCTTTTATTGGATGGGCAATGTAGGACCATTGATGGATTTTGAGCATGGGCAACCTGTGTGCTCTGTGAATGATATTTTAGAGAGGGGAAAGGTGGGAAACATTGAGGCCAGTTAAGAGGCTGCTATGGGGAAATAGGTTAGAGGCCATGAGATCCTGACCTAATCTGATAGCAATGAGAATAGAAAGGAGAGGACAGAATGGGAGAGACAGGCAGAAAACAGAATGCTGGAAGGAATAAAAGAAGCCTTTGATGTTTTGAGCTTGGGTACCTAACTGGAAGGATGTGAAAGTTAGGGGGCGGGAAGATTTTGGAAGTGAGATGATAGGTTAAGTTTGAACATGTTGAGTTTGAAGTTCTGGGGGACAGCCAGGTAGAGATATCTAGAAAGGCAGTTGGAAACATGGGACTGAAGTTCAGTAGATCAGGGCTGGATTTGGAAGTCATTTGTTTGTTTTTGATTTAAAAGAAATTTAAATTTAAACAGCGGCCTCCCCTCCTCTCAGTTGTACAGCAGAACACAAAAGAGGATTGTAATATGACACTGATTCTCTATTTCATGCTTTTTTAAAATGTATAATAAATTCCACATGTTACTTTCAAAACTGTCCCTCTTCTTGGTGCTTTCTTTTGGACTTCTGGTTTGTCTAAAAGAAAGTTTCAGTGGCCCTTTCTTTCTTTCTTTTTTTTTTTTTAACGTCATTATTGCCCTGAACCCTCCATCCTTCCCCTTTAATAAGAGAGAAACAGAGAGAAAAAGGAAACAGAGAGAAAAGGAAAAAAAAACAAAAAACCCAAAGCCCTTGTATCAAATAAACATAATTAAGCAAAACAAATCCACACAGTGACCATGATTTGGAAGTCATTTGTACTGGCCTGATAATTGAAGCAATAGTTATGGATGAAATCACTAAAAGGAGAGAGTAAAGAGAAAAGGGTCACAGCAGTGTTTCTACTGGGCCTATATCCCAAAGATATTTTAAAGGAGGGAAAGGGACCCACATGTGCAAAAAATGTTTGTGGCAGCCCTTTTTGTAGTGGCAAGAAACTGGAAAGTGAAAGGATGCCCATCAATTGGAGAATGGCTGAACAAATTATGGTATATGAATGTTATGGAATATTATTGTTCTGTAAGAAACGACCAACAGGAGGATTTCAGAGAGGCCTGGAGAGACTTGCATGAACTGATGCTGAGTGAAATCAGCAGAACCAGGAGATCATTATACACAGCAACAAGACTATACGATGATCAATTTTGATGGACATGGCTCTCTTCAACAATGATGTGATTCAAACCAGTTCCTATTGTTCAGTGATGAAGATAGTCATATACATCCAGAGAGAGGCCTGTGGGAACTGAGTGTGAACCACAACACAGCATTTTAACGCTTTCTGTGAATATTTCCATGCATTTTGTTTTCCTTCTTAGGTTGTTTTTTCTTCTTCTCTTTCTAGATCTGATGTTTCTTGTTCAGTAAGATAACTGTATAGATATGTATACATGTATTGTATTTGTGATATAATTTATCCTATTTAGCATGTATTAGATTACCTGTCATCTAGGGGTGGGAGGTGGGGGGAAGGAGGGGAAAAGCTTGGGAAAAAAAAGTTATTGCAAAGGTCAATGTAGAAAAAAAGGTCATATGTTTTGTAAATAAAAAGCTTCATTATTTAAAAAAAAAAAAAAAGAGAGAGAGAAAAGGGTCATGAGAACTAAGAGTACTGGAGTATGTCCATGCCTAGGAAGTTGGAACTAGTAAACCAATGAATAAATTACTTTTTATTTTAACATTTGTTAAAATTTTTGAGCTCTAAGTTCTTTCTCCCTCCCTCTTGCCCTTCCCCCACACATTGAGAAGGCAAGCAATATAATATCAATTATACACAATGAATGAATTAAAGAATTGGAGAGAGGGGAGGGGAAGGGGAAGGGGAGGAGGAGGAGGAGGAGGAGGAGAATCAAGATAGAGTTGCTTAGACGGAGGGAGGAAGGATGGCTTCTTAAGAAGGAAAAATAGGGTCAACAGTATCAAATTCTGAAGACAGGTCAACGAGGTCATCCTATGAGCCTGAGAGAAGACAACTGGATATGGCAATTATAAGGCCATTAATCACATTGGAGAGGGAAGTTGCTGGAGTAAAATGGGCTGGCTCAAGGGGTCATAGGTTCCTCCTCACTGGAGGTCTTCAAGCAAAATCTGGACGACTCATTGCTGCATCTGTTATTGGGTGGCTTCTTTTCCCAATATATCTGGTGATTTTATAAAGCTTGACAAAGGAATCAGCCCAAAAAGTCATATTGCAAAAGCTTGAGAAGTAAGTGGATGTAAGGGAAGTTTACCTCTTTTTCTGGAAAATTGGGCAGTGAAGGAGAGGAAGGAGAGAGGATGAGAGCTTGAGGGGGTTGCAGCGATAAAGGGAAGTTTTTCTTTGGTTTTGTTTTTTAGGTTCAGGTAAAAATGAGTAGCTGTGTGGGCAGAAGGGAAGAGACCATAGCAAATAGAGGACAGATTGAAGATGAGTAATAAAGCTAAAGCCATTGATAGTCCTGTGGAGGGCCAGGTTAATTAATTCATATTTGATTCTAGAGCCAATAGGAAGTCATTGAATTGTTGTTTTTTTGTATATAACATGTGAATTTCAATGGTTACATGCATTTTGTATGATATCCATTTTAGGTAAAAATATAACATACACATGTAAGTAAATGTATACATGTAGCAATCTTTTAAAAAAAGATTATAAATGCTGAGATTATTATTTTTTCTTTCTAATGTAATAGAAATTGTTAAAGATGATAGATGTACTTGATCACTTTAAAAGTGAAAAAATAAAAAGTGAAAAAAACCAGTCTAATTAAAGTGAAAAGAAAAATAATAAAGAGTAGAAGATTTATGAAAATCAAAATGTAACATAAAACTTGACATCTAAAATGTATTTAAAAAGTCAGAAATTCCTAGTGCATTATATAATCTACAATCTACATTATTGGTAGATTAGTAGTTAAAGGTTTAAACAATTTTCAAAAGAAAAAAAATTAGCTCAAACAGTCAATAAGTAATTGCAAAAATGATCAGCCTCACTAATAACTAAAGTGATATAAATTTAAATAAATATAAATTTAAAAATTTTATGCTCTTCAAATGATTTTTTGGCTGTCCTTTTGAACTTGACCAGCTTATTTATTTTTATCTAAAAAATTTTTTTTTTATAATATACTGAAGGTTTTTTTTTTTCCATTTTTCCATTGCAGTAATTCTCATACTTCTCTTCCCTCCCCCTCTGAACTCTTTCTGTGACAAAGAAAAACAAGGAAGCAAAAATATCTGATACAGAAACCTGGTCTGACAACATACATAATATTCTGTGCTAGTAGTCCCCCACCTCTTTGTTATGAAGGAGGAAGTATGTTTCTTAGCCCTATTGATGCTTTTTTTTTTCTTTTCTTTTTTTGATGCAGGGAAATGAAATAGGGATGCTTTAGAAAACTTATTTTGAAAAATTTGTGTTAGATAGCTTTGAAATGGAAGAGTGCCTAGAAACAGGGGGAAGATTTAAGAGGCTATAACAATAGTGTTATGTTTCATGTCTTGTATTCTTTTGTATGTAAGAAATAAGTACCCGTCCCATACCAAATTCATACTTTTCTCCTTTCTCCTTGCAGGAGACCCTATATAGACACCAAAACTAAAGCCTTAGGCAGTTTTTCTCCCAAGCCAGGGAGCCTTGCTCTTCTATGCAGTTAGATTGAATCTAGTCTGTCTTGTTGTATGTATGGGTCCAGAGCAGATGGGCTCCATTTTACAGAAGGGAGCACAGTGTCCCAATCCCTGGGACAACAATACTTCTCTTCAGAAATCAATGAAATTAAGTCATTGTCACAGGCACCATGCTACGTAATGGGGATGCAAACAAATGGAAAAGACAATTCCTCCTCTCAAGAAACTCACAATTTGAGGGAAAACAAACAAGATAAAGAAAGGCAAACTAGAGATAATCCACAAAGGGAAGGCACTGCTGAAAAAACTCTTATTAAGCACTAATTGTGTACCAAATACTACTAATACAAAATACCCATATAGAAGTGGGACAGCCTTTTGCCTAACAGAGCTTATAGAGAAATCTGTTAAGGCTAGTGGTGGCCAGGGAGGGATATTTTGGTCTGGAAAATCATAGAGATGGCAAATGGAGCCACAGGAAAATGGATCAATATACCCTTTTTAAGAGCAGTGCCAGTATTGATTTGATTACTGTTACCAGAACAAGAAGTGGAAAGGTGGGCCTTTGCCATCCCAATTGGTTAATGATGTAATGGCAAAAAATTTGGGAAAAGAGAATAATTTCTATAGTATTGTCCCTATTGGACAGCTTCTGGGATCAAGTATGTAAAGTCTTTTGTACAGAAATGCCAGTTATTATTATTAATATCATACAGCTCTCATTATATGGAGACCTAGAAGGGATGAGAGGAAATGTTTGGAGGAGCAACAAATAGGTCAGAGTTTTCTTTGTAGCTGCAAGGGTAAGAAACCAACACCTGGACTCTGGAGAGAGAGCTTGCTTTCTCAGAGTAAACAAGATGCGTGGCCAGATGCTCTGTGTGTATGTGTGTACTTCTTTGAAGAAGTCTTGGTTCCCAGGTGGGGAGAGCCTTACTGTACATAAAGTCCCTGTCCCTGGATTGGTACTCCAGTGTGCCAAACTAGTCAACAGAAGTCTGATCTGACTGTGCATTTTTCTTGCCAAATGCATCCTTGTGTTCTGACTATCTAGTCTGTCTGCATGAAAATTCTCTCATAAAAACTCTTATCTACTGTTTGAGGGTGGAAGTTGAAGAGAGGAAGAAGGGGTGGATAGGACAACCTGGCTCCAACTGACCTTTCCCCTTAAATCATGAATTCTTTGAGAGCAAGAACTGGTTGGTTCTTTTCTTTTCTTTCCTCCAACTGACCTTTCCCCTTAAATCATGAACTCTTTGAGAGCAAGAACTGGTTGGTTTCTTTTCTTTCTTTTTCTTTCTTCTTTTTCTTCTTCCTTCTTCTCCTTCTTCTTCTCCTCCTTCTTCTCCTTCTTTCTTGTTCTTGTTCTTCTCCTTTCTTTCTTTCTTCTTCTTCTTCTTCTTCTTCTTCTTCTTCTTCTTCTTCTTCTT